>JAQFXM010007702.1:0-11546 GCA_034693345.1 Entomobrya multifasciata
GGCGTCCCCTTGTCTCCTGCTTTAAAAATGAAAGCAAATTAATTGACGTCAAAATAAAGGAGATTAAATTACTTTTTCGCAAAAATCAAAATAAGAGAAGGGTCAGGAGGTCAAGTCAGCTGTGTTTTGTTGTGGTTTGGATTCCTTGTGAAGCAGGCCGTTAGATGAAAAGTTAAGTAAACACAGTTGTTAAACTAATTTCAAATGTGCAAAAGGTTCACTTGCTCATTAAATAGTTAATCGTGTGTAAAAAGTGTTCAATAATTTTTGTCACAGTTTTCGACCGGTACCCATTCAGCTTAAATTAAAGTGTCCAATAAGTGGCTGGGTGACAAGCAGAGAGTGAGTGGGATCTCGATCTGATGTCTGAGCTGAGAAGTAAATCAAGTGAAGGCATCCATTTATTCCTGCAGTAAGTACGCTGGAGTCAGTGGTTGGCAGTTGGTACGGCAAGGCATACCTGTCTGTACATTTCCACAGGAATGCCGGGAGCTACAGGTAAACAAAAAAAGATAACCTTTACATGCATTCTTTCTTGGAATTGAACTGTCAACGCAATATCAAGTCTCTGGATATCAATCAATCATCTGGCTTGGCTGACTTGTTTACTTTTCTGAGTCAAGAAATTAATTTTTTTTGAATTTAACAGTGAAAAAATTAGTACTTCTTTTAATTTTTAATTTACCATTTTTTGAAAGTTTGAGCAATAATTTTAACTGCAATCCAATCTCTTGGCCATTTCCACCAACTTAAAACAGTCAACAGTGGTCTCTTATTTAGTGAAAATTTACAAGTGCTTAATTGAGTTGAAGGTATGGAGAAATCTGTCAAAATAAAATGACTAAATTTAGAAACAGATTGGGTTAAATTGAGGACGACGAGAATTAAACAGATTTAACGTTGTAACTAATACTTATTCAAGATAACGCTAAAAGCTTTGGTTTTACTGATTATAATTTTCGAGATAGATTCTGCAATTATTTCATCTTTGCTGTTCTGCTCATCCTCTCATTTAAACATGGAGTTGTATTTTGTAAATGATATGGTTAAACTGATAAATTTGGAGGAGGAATGGGCCAAGTACCAAAAAACTCGATCCCCTAAAGACAAACCTAGTCCAGACGTAACTGTCGAACTGAATTATTTCCCTTCCATGATGAGGCCAGTGGTCGACTCAAAATCAAACAGAGACTTTGTTGGCAAACTGAGGGATGTAATCAAAAGGGATTACAAGTAAATTATTAAAATTTTAAAAAATTGACATTCTATTCTAATTTATACGAAAAATAGCTGACTATATTTGGGTTTGTTTTTCAGATTTGTTGACGCTAAGTTTTCGTTTCACGTTGGGCGGAACAAGAGACCCTTGTATGCAATTGTCGAATTCAAGGTTTCTCGACATGAGTTGAGTGGCGACGAGGGATCTTTTTTGATTTTTGAGGAGAACAACTGGGCGATTTGGATGCGCCTCTCTCTGTGTCACTTACCTACCAAAAATTCTCCTGTTCCTCCGGCGGACCACTTGTATACCTTGACTATGGATATGGAGCATTCATTGCTCTCAGCTTCTTATTCATGTTTTACCAGTGATAAGGAAGACGTGGAAGAAGCACTGGAGTTATGGGATCATGAAACTGGTTACATCTACGCCAAGTTGACGGTGGGGTTAACTTTGAACGAAGAAGATGTGGAGACGATTATGATGAAGGGAAAACCGATTGAATACTTGAAGGGAATTGGGGCCATGACGCGAAAAATGTTGGAGGAGGAAATTTGTACGGATTTGGAGATAAGGTGTGGGGATGGGGGGATTGTGAAGGGACACAAGGCGGTGCTGGGGGGAATGAGTAAGGTGTTCCACAAAATGTTTGAAGCTGAGGAGATGGAGGAGGCGAGAACGGGGAAACTGGAGATGGAAGAGATGAGTGAGCAAGGTGTAAGGGCATTTTTGCGATGGATTTATTGGAGAGATGAGAAGGAAGCTTTGGAGGAGTCGAATGTGGCGGTGGAGATGCTGATTGCGGGAGATAAGTATGATTTGGAGGGATTGGTGGGGGAGATGAATGCAATTGTTTTGGAAAGAAGGGGCTGCGATGAAAAATGGTTTGGGGTGGAGAGTGCAGTGAAGCTGTACAGGTGGGCGAGAGATTTGAAGGGATTGAACGAGTTTAAGGAGAAGGCGGTTCATGTACTCAAATTGTAAGGATTTAGCAAAGAGAACAGTTAATATTATTATTAATTGGTTTGCTGTTTGGACTTGTCGTAACTTGCATTTATTTTTTATTTTTAGTTTTGAGAAGATGTGTCCCGAAAAACTAGAGGAATCAGAGGACTACCAGGACTTGATCAAGAATGATGGCGACGCCAGCGCAGCAATGGAAATATCTGAGGAGGATGATGATGAGGATGAACTTGTCTAGTTATCATTGTGTTTGTGAAGCAGTAAAAATTAAATGGGGTCAAATGTAAAGCAACATGTGTAAAAATATGTTGTTTGAAAACTTTGCAAAGATAATTTGTGATTTGATAAGATGAACAGGTGGTGAAATGATATGATTTTTTGTAAAGTACACTAAATGCTGGGTAATAATATGAATTTGTTCTAAATTCTAGTGGTTTAATTGTCAATAAAAAAGTAACTTGTCCAAATGTATAACAAGTAAAATCAGTAAAAAATCAAGAAAAATGCCAATGATATTAATCCAATTGTAATTACTTTATTTTCTACATCACAAAACCAAGCAACTGTCAATTTTAATTTTAAGATAGTCTCAATAAAACCCCTCATGTTTCTACATAAGTAGTTGGGGTTCTTCCTACACCTCCACCTCCACTCTTCACCATTTTGATTAAAGGTACGCTGATAACATGGACACTCATATTGCTGTGGTTGCCCGTCACTAACCCATTTGCCCAAGAAAATCTGGAGCAATTCGCATTACATTGCGATTGCGACAAATAATTTTATTTTTTGTGAATGAAGAGTAGCCAGATTAGATTTTAAGTTTACTTGATCTACTTTTTTGATTTGAAGAAAAACAGAACGTTGATACATTTGTATAGTGGCGGATTTTGGAAGTACGAATTGCATGAACATTTTGGAAAAATGTGTTGGAAGTTTGGGTGGGATTGAGCTTTTGTTCTATTTTTAGGTTCGAAAAAATGTTCTCCAGTTATTTTTGTCAGTTGAAAAGCTTGCCTATAAATATGTTACAGCTCGAGGACTAGAATTGCCCAAAAAAATTAAAACGTATGCATATTTTTAAAACAATCAATATTCAGCTACTCAACAAAAACTTTGTTTCTGGAAAATATCTATTTGTGATAAAATTGACCAGTGTATTTGTTTTTTGAGGTCACACTCTATACTGTAAAGTTGTTTTTAAATTAAAACAAATCTTAAAAACTTAAGTTAACTAAGGTAACCTTTACGCTGCTTACGAAATTTCATAAGGAAAAAAGCAATTAGAAATCAACCTTATTTTAGCGAGTACATTTTCGCAAACGATATATTATTATGTGCTTGTATTTTACTACAGGTAGCATCATAATTATTTTTTAACCTTGTAGTAATATTATAAGCTTAATTTTAAACCCAAATAATTAGCTTGACCCTTTTTCAAATCGTACATAAAATGTTTGGCCGTGGTCTTTTTTCACACGCTGTAAATTTTACAGGAATAAAGTTAACGGAATGTTTAAAACAAATTTACCAATTACAACACTTAAATTTACAAATACTACCTAAATTGCTACATAATTGATGAGTATTAAACGAAGTTCTTAAAAATCTGCATTATTGAAAAAGCTTTTTAAAACGTTATAATTTTATAACATATTTGAAACTGGTTTACCACGCCTTAGCTTGCAATTAACATTATACTTGAGATGTTTTCAGTGTCCCCTGTAATTTATATGATCACTAAAAATATTTTAACATAAAACGTTTGAGCAAACATCGGACATTATGGATATTTATGCAATAATTGATTTACAAAATTAATTAACAAAAATTTTATCATTCAATCCCACTAAAAACCCTCCAGTTAAGATATATTTCAACCTAGATTGCGCATTTAATTATTTAATATTCAATTTACCCCATTGTAGCTCTATCAATACTAACTTTGGAGAATGTAAAATTGTAACCTTGAAATTATTGTGATGTAAATCGTCGACTAAATTTGCAGATACATTTTCTTTCTACTGCAAAATTAAGTAAAGAAGAAAATTAATTAATACCAGATTTTTTTAGGCTTTTATTTTCACTACGCCAGTTGAAAACTATTTTGAGTTTTTGAAGTCATCCCTTTCGCCTAATTCATACTATCGGGCAACTTTTAGCGTGTGCAAAGTAGAAGGATAATTGCAGTTTTACAGTTAAAACCAACGCAACAGTAAAGCTGAAAAGTAGTATTTATATTTTCCATTGATAAACATTATAACGTTTTCCTCATTTCCAAATTCAAAAAGGTCTCTCGTTTTGTAAAACCGAACCATGACATCCTATCTTCAAACTCAAATTAAAATTGCTTTAGGTTTAAACATCACAGCTTTACACAACGGAAACACGGAGATTCGACCAAAAACAAATAAATCGGATTTTAGTTGTATGAAGGTTATTACATTGCACCTTAACCATTGGTATTTTATTCTAAACTGCCTAGCTGTAAATGCAGCAGTAGAATCAAAATTCTTTAATGCATAGTTTTACTGAAACTTGTTTTGACCACAGCACAACAAAATGTCTACTACGGAGTATACACGTACTGGAGTCTTTAGGGTTAAAAAATTATAGCCAGGCAACATTTAAATACGCCTGATACAGAAAGGTATCCGCTGAAGTAACTCAAAAATTATCATTTCAAGCCAATTATAAAAAATCATTGTGCTTTTCAAACCACCCAAAGGCAAACTACATTTTTGCAATTAGATATTACCAAAAAACTCGTTTAAACTATTATACCACATATCTCTCCTATTGTTTAGCTGGGTTGTGTTTATATAAAACCACTGTACTAATTGTGCTACTTGACCACGTTCAAAAATGGTCCTAAAATTCTTCCTTGTTTGAGCCAAGTATTGCATCAATTGCAATTTATACTGAAAAATAAAATAAGGTAATTTTATAGTAGATCAAAATACATGATCTCCCCATGTTCCACAATTAGTGTTAAAATCACTTCGTTTCTTAAAATAAACAAATTCTAAAGCTTTAGGACTAAAATTTGATAGAGTCCCGGTTGACATACCATTAAAATCAGACGAATTAAAGGTTCCGCATGCCATTTTATCAATTTGATCAACAGAAGTTTCGAATAGTGGTCCCATCGTGGAGATCTTCAATCCGTCATCAATTAAAACCAACTGCAAAACAACAAACGTACAGTTATAAAGTAAAAAGGCAATCACTATTTTTTTCACAGTAAAGCACAAATTTTGAAGTTAAAATTTTCATGGAAACATATTAAACTCACGTTACATTTGTTTCCAAACTGTTGCCCTAATAAATTATTGGTGGACTTTATAAAAGTTTTAAAAAACTCCACTGGAGAAAATAAGTTGAGGTTCACAGAAGGAGTTCAACTAATCAATTGATGCACGAGAATCTTTGTTCTTCATATCACTTTCGCTAAATTTAAGGATAAATACATGTCTTTACATTCAACTTAAACTACATGAATGAAGCAAAAAAACCAAGTAGCATTATTTGACAAACTTTCAAAGCGAAAGAAGTGATTTACGTAGTACTATGATGCTGCATCTATATGTATGTACGTATACGTAATGATTTTGAAGCATATATGCAAGTATCTGGAACAGGTTATTTTCTGTTTTACATATACATACATTATTTGTATGTGAGCAGCTTTAAATGAATAGGTCTCATTCATTATTTTGGGGAAGGGTAGAAAGCAGCTATCATGAGTCATCATTTTTTAAGCTTAAGCTTCATGTAAGCTTTATCTGAACCTTCAGCCTAGCTACAATACGGAAAATGACAAGATGCATGCATACTTGTATTTTAAAGTAAGTACCATGCTTTTCACTCAAAACCAACTTTCATTTCTACTTACCATTTACTTTTAGCCAAGTAACGTTCCACATTTTCAACTTTTCGTAGTCTAAAACAACTCATTGCATGTAAACTGGAAATGAAGGCGTGAGAAAAGTCAACAAACTTGATAAACTATTGCAGTTTATCTGGTTTTAGCTGGTGTTTGTAATCTTAGGAGAGGTAAAAATGTACTATTTTGGATCTTTATGCGTAGATGGGCTTCGGAATTTCAGTTCACAGAGAATTCGAATAAATATAAGTTCTATCAACAAATAAGTGTCCATTGTAGCTGGAAAATAGAAAATATAAACTCTATTTGAATTAAGTATTAAAATTTAGCCAATCATAACATATGGCTATTGGGACAGTAAATTTAATTAATCATAATTTCTGTTTTCTGTGTTAAAAATTCCAATAAAGCTGATCATTTAGGGTTTTCGTATCTAATATCTAAACAATTGAAACTTCGTTCCAGTCCCATTTTCCTTTATACGGTCCTTCAGAGTATAATACTCACTAATTGTTAACTATACGACGAAGCAATTCGAAGCGAAATACAGTACATATTTTCCCAAAACATATCAACAAAAAAATTCGACGATAACATTTTCACAACAACAAAACACATTTTAAGATAAAATCGAAGCCCAGTCTAAAAAAAGCCTTTTATCTAAACTCAACTCAACTCATTATTCCTGCTGCTTGCAATAATAAGCTGTTTACAGTATAAAATCCATTGCTATGAACGCAACTAATATTACCACGAGTAAACAAACTTTTGATTACGAGTATTTGATGCATACAAATCTATTAAAATATATTATTGATATAAACTTTTTTCTGCATCTCTTGCAAAAATTGAGTAATCATTGATCTGAAATTTTATCAAAACGCAAATATGTTATGTAATCTCTTCGGTTAAATAATGATATTCTTAACAGTAGTCAGCCATTCTGTTAAATGATAAAAATAAACTCTTACAAGCAGATTTAGTAATTTTACTGTTCCCAGTAAGCAAATAGACATTTCAATTGTACAGTTTGGTGTATACATTTGATGTAGTAGGTAATAATACCATATATGCATATTCTAATTGTGTTACGAAAATGTAGGTTCTTAAAACTATCCTCTAAATGTGTTACACAACATCACAATAAAAAATTTGATTCCAACTTTATTGCCACATATTTAGTTTCATTTACCAAAATATGGTAAAAACATAAAAGATTTCTTAACAAAACAAACGTAACCATAATAACGAAATTATTCATCTAACATTGATCAATCTATCACTATTCTAAAACAAATTTCAATCGGGAAGCTTTAATCAATTTACATGATCATCACAATTAATGTTACTGTCGCCAACAAAGAAGCTGACACTAAAACCGTTGAACTCCCACTACTCTTGACACATCTTCCATGGCCATCATTCACAAATTCATTATCACACCTGCAAACATGCTCTTTTTCTAAACAAGCTGAATTAGCCACACATGAAATATTTTTAACGACTCCTACACCACACAGGCCATCCGCTTTCGCTACACATCTTGAATTTTCCTTGTCAGGAATTTGCCCCTTCTCATTTTTACATTTACAAAATCCTTCCTCCGAACATGCCAAAAATAAATCATCACTACACGGAGTCTCATTATCACAGTCTCCACTCAAAACAGCAAGACACAAATTTCTATCCCGATTTTCTACCAGCCTTTCACCACATCCGCATCCTTTCCAACTCGAACTCTCACTTGGCAAACAAACCGAATTCGCTACACAATCAACATTATCATTACACTCCTCGTGAATCAAACCGAGACATTTTTTCTTTAGATCATTCCCCACATACCCATCTTTGCAAATACACGTTCTATTCTCACCACAGATAAGCTTATCATCTCGTTTACAAATGTCACCTTCTTCAACGGGACATTCCGAACCATACAATGCCTTACATTCAGAGTAATAGTCACCTTCGTAACCAACTTCACAAACGCATTGCTTATTTTCGCAGGTTGCTTTGTAGGTACATTCAAATCCTGATGTGTGTTGTGTTCCACAGGTTCCATCAACTAATATTCGACATGTTCCAGTACCATTATGATAAGTGCCCTCACCACAGATACATGTTTTCGTAGAGTCTTTACCGTTACTATAGCAAACGAACTGAGGGTGGCAATCGGAATTGGCAGTGCAATTCTCTCCGAAATTTTTCCCACATGTTCTGTTAGAAGTTTGAGTAAAGTTATCTTTGCATACGCAATTTCCTCTGCACTCCATATTTACTCCACATTCTGGGGTGAGGAATGGAGGAACCGTTTGACAAGAACCTGAAAATATTTATATTTTAAATATATTCTTATATATACGTCAATGGTAAATTTTTTTACTTTAATATTTAATATGCATTTTTACCTTCAGCCAGTACAGTGCATCTTTCCTCAGATTCGTTATACATTTGCTGAGATTCATTTTGACAAACGCAATGACCCTCGCGACAAGTAATTAAGGACCTAACATCACAATCCGTCTCTTTTTCACATCGGTTAGAACCGTATTTCAATTTACATTCTGAAGTGAAGTTATCAAACTTTGCGTTTCCATCACAATAACATATTCCATCAACTCTTGCTTTTGTTAAAGACCCTTCTTTGTCTGGCCAGCATTGAGCAAACTTCGTACAAGTCCGAATTAAAAGACCTTGTCCTGAATGAAGAGAGCAAGGTTTGAGATGGGGACTGACACAGCGGTTTAGTTCGTCGTGCCTGAACATGTCACTGGGACAAGTGCATCGTCCATTTATGCATTCCAAGGGATCGTTCATGTGACTTGAGAAACAGTTGAAGACCTCATTACACATGTGCCCATATTCCACATCTACAACAGAATGAACCGTCACAAGTGTTCCTCCCGTAAGGATAACCGTTGCTGTCTAAATAATTGTACAAATTCGATAAGTTTTTAAAAATTAGATTTAAATTTAAAGCCAATTTGGGAATTTTTTAAAGGATTTTTTCGGCATACCATAATGAAGTTCAAAATCTCCATATTTCTCACAATTCAATATCTAACGTTTTTAAAACATAAGCGTTATATTTTAATTACGTCCCACTCTTATTATCAGTAAGGAAAGTATGAAAATACGATTACCATATTCACAGAGTAACCAAACAGACTCAATGCTACCGATTCGCAAAAATTTAAGCGGCACAACAATCTTAAATGCGATGTAATTGTCCGGGCATCTTAATACAGCGTTCCACCTTATATTGATAGCTAGTGTTTTACTGGAACTTTCATGAGCTTCAGTTACTACTTAAACGTAAAGAAATGAAATGAGTTATCAGAATTCGTTTACAACATATTATATAACAGTTGTGTATGTGTACGCATATATTTGTACGTTAAGACGTATGGTACATGAAAATATCGTTATAACAGCGGTCATAACGACGTAGCTGAAACGATAATAGTATGATAGACACGTGGCAATGATGAACATTGAATTTGCCTACAAAAAACGTGTTCGAATGATGTTACATGGTATGTCTTTTAACAGACATTAAATTCTACAGTTCTTTACAGAACGACGTCGTTTTGACCTAAAAAAACATGATTCGGGATCTGATCTATTACTTGACAAGAGCTTGCTATTGCGCTATTTACATGTGCACTATGACCATTTTTAATACTTTGACTAGAAGTTTGACCCTGCCAACCTAGAGATGGGGACTGAAAATCAATAGACTTCTTGCCCTTGACATACTTACTCCACTACATTTAAACGAAATCGGATAACGCCCAGCTCTTAAATATCAATTGGACAGGCAAAGATAGACGGACAAATATGATAGAACCAATATTCGCTGATCATTTCCCTTTCTCAGCGACGCATTAAATGAAACATATCATATTTCATCACAAAATACACTCGGTATAAAAGTTCAAGCAGAGTGAATATATTCTGGAACTAAAAAAATGAGTCGAAAAAAATTCCACAGAAGAAAAGCTAGATAAGTTGCATAGTTAACAAAACATAATTTTTTATTCATTTCGTTTCATACTAACACGAACAGTAAATCAAAGAGACTGAGAAACTCAACAAGTCGTCAGCACATAAAAGTCAAGGACAATAACCCAGCTGCATAATCGAAAAATACATTCCATTCAACAGATAATGCTGGTAAAATGCACTCACTTGTCACTCAACAAGCAAAGAGAAAAAGCGTAAAAACAAATAAAAAATCATGCATTCAAACAAATTCTTTCATTTTCTATCATCCAAGAAAATATCTAATCAGCATGTTTTTTCCATGAGCACTTCTGGAAGCGCAATAGATTGCCACAAATTGGGACTGAGTTTTGATCATGAGTTATTTGTATAAAAGAATGACAAAAGATTGGGCTTATCAAAGGAACATGGTTTTCAGTTAAAAATTTATAACAAATTTATTTTTCAATTAGTATTCAATTCATTTTTAGTACAAACCGCATAAAAATCGAATGATTCCGTATAGTAAGCACCTATTATATCCTACAACTTTATATTTAAGATCAATTACTTTATAAAATACAAACAGTTTCCACGATAACATTTAATTAAAATTTTAAATCAATTCCAAACGCGAAAATGTACATCATATTGATATAATTTCTATATTTAAAAAAATCGTATGCATTTTTATTGAGCTTTTCTTTTCCTAATCTGTTTCATCGGTCCATTAGGTTTAAAATTATCCCCTTTTTCCTTATGACCTCTGACATGTGTCGCAAGCACCTCCTTGTGCCTAAATCTCTGTCCACAAATTTCACACCCAAATGGCCTTTCCCCCGTATGTATCATTTTATGCTTTTTCAGCACTTGACTGCCCCCAAAGCTTTCCCCACACTCATCACATACCCACGCTTTTATTCCCAAATGCACTATTTTATGATGATCCCTCAAACTACCAGGGTCACAATATCCCTTTCCACAAATGTCACAAACATATGGCTTCACCCCACCATGAGCAACTTCCTTGTGTCTCGTCCAAAGCCATTTATCCTTAAAACTTTTTCCACATCCTTCCACCTCACATTTCCACTCCTTCCGAAATATCCCCGCATGTTCCCTCTTGTGCCTTGAAAATATCTTCTTGCTATCAAAAGTCTCCCCACAAATGTCACAACTAAATGGGTTTGCTCCATGAAATTTAATATTATGACCTAACAAGTTATCTTCTTTAACAAACTTAACGTTACACTCTTCACATTCAAAATCTTTTTTCCTTCCTTTGACAAGGGACTCTCTATATCGCATGCTCACATTACTCTCCTTGTGCATTCTCAATTCGTGATCATCTCTGGTCTCCTTTCTCCAAAACCAATTCTCACAATCCCCCTCCCCACACTTGTACTTTTTCGGGCATAGCTTGTGAACCCCAAAATAATGATCCCGGAAGTCAGTATACTTGCCAAACTTCTCTAGATTGTCTCCACAAATGTC
>JAQFXM010007703.1:0-11545 GCA_034693345.1 Entomobrya multifasciata
AACGTCCAAATCGAAGGAAAGTTAAAATAAAAATGAAGTGAACAGTTTCCACGTAATATCAACTCAATTAACTAAATTGCATATTGTTGATGCTTAACTGTTGTGTTTTCTTTAAATAATTTGTTTTTTCCCAAATTAAGATTTCTTACAGCTAACTATACAAATGAAAAATGCTTACGTTAACTCAACGAAGCATTCTCACGAATTTATTCAATGGAATAAAACCTCACATTCATTACTTTAAACTGTTTAGTTAGAATTTGGGAACCGTACGCTGGCAAACTATTTCTATTTCAGTTTATCGTATTCATCTTTACGCATCATGTCGTTCTCATATTCACTTAAGCAAAAATATAGGGCATCGTTTTTTCAAAGGTTTCTTCTCAAAGTAATTAAGCAAGGACCTATTCCTAAACACTGCAATTATAATGGATGGGTATGTCAACTTAAACGGATTATCTTCAAAGAATTTTTTTCAAAAGCTATTTCGTAAAAAGAATTACGTCTATAAATTCTTCTTTCAGAAATCGCCGTTACGCCAAAAAGCAACTTTCTGGTAATTTATTGTTCGGGTATAAAATGGGCTACAGTATTTTTACTCAAGCAGTTCACATGTTTTTGGATTCCGGCATTGAAGAAATGACTGTCTACGCTTTTAGTCAGGACAACTATAAGCGTCCTAAAGCAGAAGTGGAAAACATAATGCACGTATTGTTAAATGGGTTCCAGCGGTTTGAAAGAGAATTGTAAGAATGTCAATTTGAACGTTTTTTGAAAATAATTATTCCATTAGGGTTCATCATGACGTATTAATTTTGTTTTAATAGTGATTATGTAAACGAACTTGGAATCTGTTTTGAAGCCATTGGAAAATGGGAAAATATTCCGAATGACGAAATCACAAAAACGATTGCCCGAATTATGTTAAAAACTAAAGGAAACAATAAGTTAAAAATTAACATGGCATTAGGCTATTCAGGTAAGACTGATTGAATTTAAGAATGATTTACCCCTTGTATGGAAATAATGGTTATTTTAAAACTTTGATTGAAGGCAGAGAAGAAATTGTCACATGTGCAGAGGCTATAGTACGTGGATTGGAAGACGGCATAATTTTGCCAGATGATCTGAATGAGGATTTGGTGCAAAATATTTCGACTCTCGGAGGGACTAAACCGGTGGATTAGCTGATTAGGACGTCAGGTGTTACAAAACTCTCAGATTTTTTGCTTTGGAATACAAATGATAACACATGGCTGGAATTCGTTGATGCAAGCTGGCCAGAATTTAAAGGCGGTCATTTTCTCAGAGCCATCTGTATGTATCAGAAACATATGCTTGTTTCAAAATCCAAGTGTGACAATAAAACAGAATCTTTTCAAAATGAGAAAGCAATTGCTTTTTTGGAGCTATTTAAAGCTAAAAATTGGGAAAAATTAGAAGCTTTTCGCAACCAGTAATTGCCATAGCAACATTTCGAAATTTGGTATCAAATTGTATTTTTGACATGCGAAAGAATGTTAATCTAAAATTGTATTTTATGAAAACCGATTTGTAAGATAACAATCATTCAATCATTTTTATTGATTTTGTTAACAAACTGTATCAAATGCATGGATATCCTTTAATTCCAAAAAAATGAACTGCAATCAATATAGAAAGGGTTGTTCTATATCAAGACATGTAAGCATGTTGGAATCAAAATTTACCACGCCAAAGATTGATTAAAAGGTTGTTTTTTTTGTTTGGTGTATTGGCGAAATTCAAATAAAAAATTAGTTACATTTAGCAAGTTTGTATTAAAATAAATAGTCAAAATTTGAATAAAGAAAGAACTTTCTGTTTACATATATGTCTAGCAACAAGTTCTCAGTAATTAAAATAATTTTATATAAGCTTTTGGAGCTAGCTTTAATTAAATCGGTTTCAAATAAGAGACCTAGTGAAGTATGTGGAAATATTACAGAAGTCCTGCCAGATATTTATTGACTGGCATCATTGCAGTTTTTTTCAACTCCCAGAAGATAATACTTAAACTATTTTCTGCTTGTTTTACTGTTTTGTATCACTACTCTATCATTTACGTCACTTTATGCTGATTGAATGATTACGTATGCTAAAACAACTTCAGAAAAACCATTACGAAAAAAAGCTTTTACGCAACTATGAGGTTCATTGATCGTTTTTCACATTTTGATGAAAAAAGCATTCTTCGTTAACCCAAAAATATGGCTACTGATTTATGTTACAATGAAAGTATTAAAATATTTAAAATTGGCAATTTACTTGTACATATAGTAAATAAAAATGTGTTACAAGTATACAGTACAAGTTTTAAAAACAATAACATCCATGTTGACACACCAAATATTCAAATGCTACTAATGTGCTATAATAACAGTAAATGATTTAATTAGGATTTCTTTGTGTGGACGAATGCTTGGAGTTTCAACTTCCTGATAGGCAAATATTTTTATTGTTTCCTAAAAATGTATACTGCGTAGTTTTTAAGTGTAAACCTAACCAGACACTCTTGTGCAGTTATTGAATTAATATCTCCGTACAGAGTAATAATTTTCGGAGGCTTTAAAAAAATTGTTTATTTTATACAACTGTTTGGCTTAGCTTACAATGTCAAGACCGAAATAAAAACTCAAGATGTATAAAAATTGATACAAAATTGTCCAAATTGCCATATATTGAGATCTGGCATCCAGAAAATATAACAAAGCACATATAAAATTTAAAAGTAAGTTATAAAGCACAACGAAATTGGCGTAAAAACTGATTAAGTAGACTACTTCTGCTACATACTTCATAACATAGTCATGCTTTTTATAAACCAAGTAGTCAAAATTTGATTAAAGCGCCAACTTTCGGCTTACATAGTTAGAAACTTAACACAAAGTCAGGTTGGTTAAGCCGATTTTTTCAATAGATCAGATTATACTAAAGTATAAATAATGTCTCGAAAAATAAAGCAATTATTTCTGGGCCCAATTATAAAAAGCCGAAATGTGTGCGAGCTGAGACTATTGAGATCAATATGTGTTACGAAAAAATAATTAAATTCAAAAAAATAAACCAACTTTTGCGCAACATATAAGAAAATTGGCATATACATACTTAAACACTGACGCTTTTTTCTGTTCTTTTACATTTTTAGTTTCTTATCCAATTGCGTCTCTTCACCAAGCATCTCAAATATATTTTGTTTGCCAACCTTAACTATTCAAACCGTTGTCCAGTCTCAAAAAATATTCTTTAAAAATGTGGAAACATTATCTCCTTGTAACTAAAATCTTGCAGAAAGTTTACCCCCTTCGTTTAATTTTCAATCCTGAAAATTACTTATTCGAGGCAGTCCATAAGCCCAGTAAATTGTATTTTTCGGTGAACTGTTTAGTCGTCCAAATACATTTAACTTCATTATACCGAATGGTACAATATGTGAAATCCGACAGATCTGACCTAACCATAAAATTCACAGATTTTGTTGTTGATTTTCTGTTTTGGGGACTCACAATGCTTGTTCCATCCTTTGTGGTAACATTTTGGAAATGGAAGGACAATTTTAGCTGGTGTCTCAACCAGGCTTACAAAAGAAGAAAAAGTAAAGGTAAGTCACTATCATGAGATCTGACAAAAAAAACATCATAAATTTTCAATGGGGTAAACTGAAAAAAACTTTGTTTATTTATCAGACGACAAATTTAATGTCGCCACTTTACTTCTATATTCTTCTACTGGAATGTTAATTGTGGTTTCATTTCTGACGGGTGTTCTACCAATCGTATTTGACAATACAGTGATCCACACCATTGTTTCATTTTATCTCCCAAAATTTTTGATGAGAAACTCAATGGTCAATTTTATTTTATTTTCGACCTATATGGCAGTCATCGCAACACTAGCAGGCCTCCAAGCAGTACATGTGTTTTGCTCCATAATGATTATGATAGTTGAATCTGAGTACTTCTTGGATGACGCATACATTCCCGGAAATATTTATAAAAGGATCACCTCAAAGACTACTAAACGCAACGCATAAATTTGAGAATAGCTGTAATTCGTTACCATGTAACCTTTCTGATTTGGCGTGAATTTCTTCAATTTGGGTACGTGTTTTTCCCGACATGTATGTTTTGTGGTTATTGTATGAATGTGGTTACAACATTTTCTCTGATCAAGCTTCACTCTGAGCTACCTGTAACTTTATTGGTAATTTTGGCCGTTTTCGATGGTTTTATTGCGGGAGCAACTATTAGTTGTCATAAATTGGATTTGAAAATTGTGTATGAAGTTGAAAAGTTTTTGTATTATTGGAAAAACGAGTTTATTGGGGCACAGTCGCGAAGGATTATAAAGGCCTGCTTACCAATTAGAGTCAAATTAGGTCCTTTTTTCGATTTGAAACCCAGCACGCTAACAAGTACATTCATGCAAGTGGTTGATATGACCGTTACTATGCTTTTCGCCTGATTTATAAAAATCGACCCAAACGTAGTAAAGCTTGCAAAAATATTATGAAAAATTAGCCACAGTAATATCCACAGGCAGCTTGAAATATTATGTATGTATACATTGAATTTATGGTTTCTTTCGGTGTAGCTAGATATTAGTTATGAATAAGTTAAGGTTATAAAAGTAGAGAAAAGCTTTCCAAGCCATACGTAGATAAAGCCATTCAGGTGACATTATACGTTAAATCCTCTACTTGAAATGCTAAGCTAAAAAAGCAAAATATAACTAAATTTTAGCATGACTTGAAAGTAAATTATTTTATGCATAAAATATTACCAATCATGTAAACTCACACTGGCGTAAAACTTGCACCATTCATCGTATCATCGTATTCATCCTTGGGTATCGTAACACTACAACATTCGCGCTGCAGTAAATTGTGAAAAAATATGTTTAACGATTGTGTACTCCATCTTAATAACTATTACATAATAAATGATTTCAAGCTTTGTTCGAGTAAATATAAAAGGTTTAAGAGAAAAATTAAACTTACTTACAATGATTGAAACAAAACATTGTGATTCTACTAAATTAACCACACTATGTCGTATTTTCAAACTCTGTATAGTATCAATTTAAATTTACACCATCCTTATTGTAATTAATTTTTGGTGTTTTTGCATCAGATTATTAAATAATTCACCATTTGATTATTTTTTTTCATTTTTCATGTTCGATTTCTCAAACAACTGGTTGGAGTCCCAATACTTTAGTTTTGAGTCATTATTCACTCGAACTTATTTAAAGTGGATTTGAAGGGATTTTGTTGTACTGTATATTTCAGCCATAGAGCAAGAACTACAAACTACGATTGAAATCCAATATTCATGAGCATACCAAAAACAGGAATGCAGTTTAAATGAACTGTTAAATTACTCATTTTTTGTACATGAATGACACGACAAGGGCTGCGAGACTTAATCGCAGTTTACATCTACACAACACTAGTGAGTGCAGGTTAAATGCCTAAATGTCCAGTAAACAGGCCAAAAATGTCAATGAACCTCAGCGTCCCATGTAAAATAATTCGAACACACTTGTATATACTTAATTTACTCCCCAACACTCAACCACACTACAAATTACATAATTTATCCCCTAGTGTTCCAGCACAATAAAAATTACTTAATTAACTCCTGAATTAATCACAGCATTCCAGCACATTAAGGCCGGTATACCAATTCAATCGATGTAAACCTGACTAGATTTTATAATTGAACGAAGACCTATTAGTAAAAATATGGAAGGTTTGCTCAGAAGTGTATATTCTGATTGGACGAAAATGTGTGTCATTGAAATACTTAAAGAAATATATTCAATGAACATAAGTGTTTGTAAGTACTTCGACACTTTTTTATAGTTGTTACGTTCTAAACGGTGTCTAACATGCTTGTTTAAATAAACCTTTCAAGTCTTGAAAGGTAATTTAATTGTATTTATACTTTGAAAAGTCAAATTGTGAACATGATCATGGCCATATTAAATATGTAATTGAAACAACTACGGTTTTATTTTGCATTAAAACGTTATTAATAAACTATATCTGACAAGGGCTACCTGAAGTAGTGCCTATCTGATATTTTTAGTACAAGTGCTTACTGATGTTAGGATCATAATTATACATTCCATTGCTAACAATGAAAATCTTAATATCAAATTTACCTGTGTTTATAGAAAGGTTCATAAAACTAGCATATTATATTCATTAAGTTTCCAACTCATTCAAATCCACTTGAATTCTTAGGATCGCTGCATGACTTCATAAGGTTATATTAGATTTTCGTAATTAACCAGACCTTATTTGCAGTATAAAAACAATTTATTCACCCGATAATTTTGCCTAAAACTGAGGCTTATTACAACATTCATATAATGAGTATAATTAAGTGAAACTAAACGGTAAATAAGGACTTGTTTTTACCAGAGTTACTAAAAAAATTATCTGTAAACAGATGCAATAAATTTGTGAATTCTTTAACGTTTTGGACAATTTCTAACAATTTAAATTACCTTTTTCGCCTAATAAAGTACGTAAATTGGGTAAATATTGACAAGAAACGTCATACCGTGGGAATAAAAATATAATTGAGTATGGACAAGTAGAAAATAGGTAAACGCGTGGGGATTTTAAGTCAGCTTTCACACATGTTATCCATACAAGCTGTAATAATGTTTAAAGATCCAGTAGTCCATATCAAATTTAATCTGATGATTTTACTGCGTCATTGGTGTACGCATATTTTATATGAATAGTAGTAAAAAAACATCGTTACTCCTTATGCTAAACGATGTTGTTTAAATTATCATAAGTAATCTATTACGATATGCCATTTAGTGTATTGATGAAAACATCACTTTAAATACTGACCTATACTCTTTTTTAAATTATGTCAATTTATAATAATTTTAAACAAAAATCTTTTTCTGCATTGCCAATTTAAAATTCTTTACTTCATGGTGCTTTTTTCAAAATTGTACCATAACCATAATAACGAAGACTCATGAACACAGAGTAATTTAGTATTTTTATTTTTTCTATTAACTTGTAATGAGCTGATTTATTTACGAAACGATTAAAGAAACATTTTTTCATCAATGTAGTTAAACGCTATTTGATAAGTATTTTAATCTATGAAAGATCTTCAAAAAATAAACAAAAAATGAGAAACAACCACCAATCATAAATTTATTTTTCAACCATCAAAACGCACGATGAACCGTAAAAACATTATTTCCCAAAACGCTGTTCACAATTGGAATAATTTTGTAACGACAATAAAAACTTGGTATAGTCAACATCCAACAAGTTTGGTAGGATACTATAGGAAAATAATATGTTCACATGATTATTTTCGTCTCGCTTACAATGCATTCTGATTTTTTATAGCTTACTGGATTTCTGTATTGCGGATATGCCAGGGTAAGAAGCCCATTAATGAATGGGTTTCTCCCATAATCATTAATAAATCTGGTTCAGTTTTAAGCGTCGAACGTGTGTTCGTGTTTCCCCACAAATTCGTATACATAAGTTGATTTAAATGGTCGTCAAAAAGTTTCCTTGTTGTTGGTGTTGATGGAACTGTATTGAATTTTTTATGTAAGTAAATCTCTTCAATAGCTTGTAGTAAAAGTTTCTTCCCATCTTGGCGACAACGAAGAAATATGATTAGTTTGTCCTCTGAAATGGGTCAAGCTTTATGATTAAATAATACAAATGATTTTAAGTATTTACTGAAAAAATAATGTGATAAAAACCTATGCAATTTGGAGTAAAAACTTACCACCAGAATTTTTCTGATCTTTCCTCATCTTTTTGGCGCACACTATCTGGTTTCCAGATACAAATGCGCAGTTTTTAAATTTTTTGGACAGGTGTTTACGCAGTATTTCAGAATGAGACTTAAGAATTCCTATGATAAATTACTAAATCGATAAAATATTCTAGTTTTTTCTCAGAAATTCTTTAAAATTGAATACCTTTGGGGTCATATATTGTTAAAAACTGGGTGTTAAAACGGTAGGTCCAGTTAACGATTTCGACAATTCTCTCGAAATATTTGGGTAAGTTAACGTTCTCGTTTTCATTTAAAACAAGTTTTGGTTCTTGGCCAATAGAGATAGCTAGATGGATCGGAACTTTTTGCAGTTTAACAGCATTAACTTCAACTTCAAGATCCATGCTATGATCCCACAAATTACACAGATTTTGCCACATTTTTTCCATTTGTGTGTAAAGATCAACTACCAAGTATATTAACAATTGATGACAAACTTTAAAACAAAATTGAACAACTTTACGTTCCATTCTGTGTAATTCAGACAGGGTCATCTTTTTTAAGTCAATATAAAACTTGAACGTCCAAATCGAATGAAAGTTAAAATAAAAATGAAGTAAACAGTTTCCACGTAATATCAACTCATTTAACTAAATTGCATATTGTTGATGCTAAACTGTTGTGTTTTTTTAAAATAATTTGTCGTTTTTTCCCAAATTATGATTTCTTACAGCTAACTATACAAATGAAAGGCTGCTTACGTTAACTCAACGAAGCATTCTCACAAATTTATTCAACGGAATAAAACCTCCCATTCACTACTTCAAACTGTTTAGTTAGAATTTGGGAACCGTACGCTGGAAAAATATTTCTATTTCAGTCTATCTTATTCATCATTACGCATCATGTCGTTCTCATATTCACTTACCAAAAAATATGAGGCATCGTTTTTTGAAAGGTTCCTTCTTACAATAATTAAGCAAGGACTTATTCCTAAACACTGTGCAATTATAATGGATGGGTATGTCAACTTAAACAGTTGTTATCTTCAAAGAATTAAAAAAAATCTATTTCGTAAAAATAATAATGACTTCAAATTTTTATTTCAGAAATCGCCGTTATGCCAAAAAATATCTTTCTGGTAATTTACTTTTCGGATATAAAATGGGCTACAGTATTTTCACTCAAGCAGTCCATTGGTTTTTGGATTGCGGTGTTGAAGAAATGACTGTGTACGCCTTTAGTCAGGACAACTACAAGCGTCCTAAAGCAGAAGTGGAAATTATAATGCATGTATTGTTGAATGGGTTGCAACAGTTTGAAAGAGAAATGTAAGAATATGGATTTTACCGTTTTTTAAAAATAATTATCGCATTAAGGTTCATCATTATGTATAAGTTTTCTCTTAATAGTGTTTATGTAAACGAACTTGGAATCTGTTTTGAAGCCATTGGAAAATGGGAAAATCTTCCTAATGTCGAAATCACAAAGACGATTGCCCGACTGATGCTAAAAACTAAAGGAAACAATAATTTAAAAATTAACATGGCATTAGGCTATTCAGGTAAAATGTTAAGATTAAGGTTTGGAAAGAAATTTACGTAGGGTTGTTTGCATATATTGTTTTATGGTTATTTTAAAAGTTTGATTTGCAGGCAGAGAAGAAATTGTTACATTCGCAGAGGCTATATTACAGGGACTTGAAGACGAATTAATTTTGCAGGATGATTTGAGTGAAGATTTGGTGCAAAATATTTTGAATCTTGGAGGAACGAAACCAGTTGATTTGCTGATCAGGACGTCAGGTGTTACAAGACTTTCGGATTTTTTGCTTTGGAATACAAATGATAACACACGGCTAGAGTTTGTAGATGCAAGCTGGCCAGAATTTAAAATAGGACATTTTCTTAGAGCCATTTGTATGTATCAGAAACAGATGATTGTTTCAAAATCCAAGGATGAAAACAAGGCAGTGTCTTCTCACACTAAAAGAATGATTGCTTTTGTGGAAAAATTTAAAGTTAAAAAGTGGGATAAAGTAGAGTATATATGCCACCAGTAATTTCGATTCGATTCTTGATTTGTTAGAGACGTTGATCCACATTTTTTATGAAATCTGACTTGAAAGAATAAACATTTATGCAATCATGTTTCTTGATTGTCTTTCGCAGAATTTAAAATGGGTCATTTCATCATAACTACTTGTAATTGCCAGAAAGCACCGCTTTAAAAGAAAACAAGTGCACGATTGTAGCATTCAGATCTCCTTATAACGAAAAAGTACTTTCTTTTCCAAAAACTACTAAAAGTACATAATTGAAAAACATTAAACTTTTGTGCAATAATTAGATAATGTTATCTAATTTACGCATTTTGACGGAAAACCTTTATTTACCCACACAAACATAAACTGTTGTTTTGCTCATGTAGAAAGTTTTTAAATATTCAAAGTTAACAATTAAAGTGCAAACATCCGAAATAAAAAGTGCTCACAAGTAAACATTGCAATAATAGTTAAAACCCAATAACAACCAAATATAGTAACTTCGAATATTCGAGTGCTTTACTACGTATCATAATTACAGTTAATGTTTTAATAGCTTAATGAAGCTTTCGTAGTAAACAACGAATGATTTGAAATTCATTTGACGGAATGGCAAGAATTTAGTTGTTTACTCAAAAGTGAACAATGGCTTTTAAAAAAATCAGGAATTCAATGTGTTGTTTTGTGCAGAACAGTAATTTTTTCAGTTATTTTGGAGAATTATTACGGTTAATTGATATAGCTAATGGGATTCGCTCACAAATACAAGATCCAAACTAAAATACAAGATGAAAAAGCATTTGCATGATATAAGTCACGGTTGCTGTACATTGAAGTTAAACACCTGGATATATGTAATAAAGCAGATATGTGGATAGTGAAAATTTTAATTTAAATGAATTATAAAATCGCCATAAAAGGAAATTAAGTAGACTGCTTGTGGCACAAACGTAATAATTTATTCATAAATATATTATCAAACAATTGGTCACAGTTTGATTAAAGTGCCAACTTTCAGCTTACATAGTTAGCAATCAAATTCGCATTCATAATGGTGGCGCCAGTTTTTCAATCGATCAGACCAATTAATAAGACATAATACGTAAAGGCGTAAAAAATAAAGCAATTATTTTTCTGACCAATTATAAAATACTCCCATGTTTCCAATCAAGCACTACTGAAAGTATTATGTATAACGAATATTTCATTAAATTCCGAAATTTTGTAACCAGTTTTTACGCAATAGTTAAGAGAATTGTTTTTGCTAATTTAATTACTAACGCTTTGGATCTACCTTATACATTTATTATTTCTTATTTAAGCACATTCCTTCACTTGCCATCTCAAGTATCAATTGTACTTCAACCTTAACCACTGAAATCATTGTCCGGTCCTAAAAAATACTCCCTAAAATGTGGAAACATTATCTTCGCATCACTGAATTCTTTCAGAAAGTTTACCCTCTTCGTCTAGTTTTTAATTGTGGAACTTCCCAATTCGAAGCAGTTCATAAGCCTAGTAAATTATATTTTGCAGTGAATTTCTTAGTCATCCAAATACATCTAACATCATTATTTCGAATGTTGCAATATGTCAAGTCCGACAGCTCTGAGCTAAACATGACATTCACAGATTTTGTCGTTGATTTTCTGTTTTGGGGACTCACAATACTTTGTCCGTCATTTGTGGTAACACTTTGGAA
>JAQFXM010007704.1:0-11544 GCA_034693345.1 Entomobrya multifasciata
AATACGCACTTGCAATGCACTGAATTGAAAGACATGTTCCATATATTTTTTTCAGTTCAACCAACCAAATGGAATGATGCATTAATGTATATGATATTGCACGCTTAAATGAGTCTAATTCATCTATGATATTCAGTCAGACATACAATACCTTGTCTGTTGCCGTAACCAATGTTGATATGATAATGATGATATGATAACTCTGTTCTTATCTGGGTTGCACCTTCCACTGAAAGCGTGGCAAATGCATTGAGTGCTGATTACTGATAGAGAAAACAGAGTAAATGTTTTACAAATTACTTGAAAAATAGATTCATACGTATCTTCAAAGATTAAGAGAACATTACACCATGTTGTTGTTAAGTATTTAGACGAGCGGAGCAACATGAATGGAACATCTTTCGCGCATGTACCTTTACGACAAGCTGTAACCATCAATCATCAGTCAATAATGTCAATAATGTCAGTTAGAATGGATGGAATGCAATTACTTAAGCTCTGTCAATCAGACACACATTCGATTGAATGCAACGTATCGTTTGTACCTTTGAACAGACTAACATAAAGTTTGCCGTAGTCAACCCACAATGAAATGCATTCTAGTAAATGATCCATAATTTGTACTGTACTGTGCTATATCCTGTGTTCGTGTTATCTGAGTGATGAGCAGGTAAATAGAACTACAGGTAAACAATAATTATCCTCATAAGTTCAAAAATTTACCTTCGCCATTTTCAGGAAGGACGAATATGTTCGAAAATCATGTGTAAAATCCCTATATCATAATTTCTTACGAATTAGAGAACTAGAATGTTCAAACTTTTTTGTTTAAGTGCTAAAATCGTTATAAAAGTGCAAATAATGAAGGAATTTTTCTTGATATGTACATTTAAATCTCTTTATTCAAAGATTCACGTATTTTTGATTTGATACTCATTTCTCACACGACATCTATATATCACTTTCCAGTGTCGCCCGTTTACCTAGGGTGAATTGGTCAACTTATCAATCTTAACACTTTACTTCTTAACTATTAATAAAACTAATATCATAATCTTACAAAAAGCATACAAAAAATGTCATTAAAAACTGAAAATGTTAACTTCCAACTCTCTCGAGCTTACAGTTGGAGTTGGATACTCAATTGCATGATACATTACAACGGGTGAAATGACTGGACTTTAAACACACATAAAAATAAACTAAAAAAAGAAATCCAATTATTTATCAGCTCTGTAAGATTATAAGGCGAATTTCATTTAAGTCAACTAATCCCCTTCGCACGACATTCGATTTACATTACAAATTAAAATTAAGATCAACGATTTCAAAATTTCTAATTATATTTCTCCAGTGGTGCGTAATTAAGAAGCTTCTCGATGAGATCCACATGGCCTAAAAGCATCCTTCGGCAACAGTACCTCTTCAACCCCAATGCATCCAGAGCGTCACTACAAAAGTTCGAAAGCGCAAATGAGTATGACGTTAAACAAATAATGCATTGTCGCTTTTGTTAAAGCACTGTCAATGTAAAAAGGATTTTAACTGACATTGTGCAAATATTTAATGATAATGATTTACCCCTCAGTATATTCAGCTTGTAGCAAGCCCAGGTAGGCCTCCCATTTATTCCCTATCACCTTTCCACACGTGAAGCAACGGACCGGAATAATCATTTTGGAATACTTCTTTTCCAAACGTAACTTTGACCACTTTTTATTACTCGTAACGTACTGAATGTGCGTAACACGCACTGAATTTTAATGAACTGCAACTGCAAACTCTCCTTTCACAACAATCAGTTGTTTTGAAAATAGCAACTTTGATAAACACTTTTATTTCCGATTTTTTTTACTTCAAAAAATTATACTGCGGAGAGGAAGTGTTTGTGAATGTGCGTTTGCAACTTTGCAGTATGATAGTAAATAGTGGAATCAATCGATCCTCTACGGTTCATCTTTGGGACATGAATGCAAAAGCTGTGGGGGTGACATGATACAAACTTCATGCATGCGTAAAATTAGCACTTTTGCTTTGATATGCTATCAAACACCATTACAATACGCATCTAACATTCAGAAAAATCTCATAGAAAACTTAAATATACTAACCGGAAATGAATGCCCTTAATTCAGTTAAATTCATTTTTAAAAAAATTCGCCAGCTAAAGATTAACTGGTATTTTAAATTATTATTACGTAGTATCATTTTGTGTACTTTAATGATTCGGATAGTTTTCCTCGGACTCAAGCTAAAATTAAGTGAACCAGTGAAGAAATTGGTCTATTTTCATTGTAATTTTAAAAGTTTTTGAGATGATTGAGAAATGGACAAGCAGAGTACAGTGGAGGTTGCTGGTGATTTGCTGATATTTGTTTTACGTTGTAAATTGCTAAATGCATTGATGTTTTTAATTGACAATGAGTGTGAATACTAAACAACTATGATCCAGACTCTAGATCTAGACTTGGCTGAGCCAGCCAAGCATAAATCTGAGTTTTTCATTGAGCAAAATGAATGAAGTAATAATTTTGATTTAAAAACTTACTTGGCAGAAACAGTAATTTCCACACGAGAAGTTGGCATTGTGAATTGACCAGAGGCATTGGCACTGTTAGTGGTTCCTTGTGCTTGTGCAGGTGGGATAGAAACGGTGCCTCCATTATTAGCACCAACACCTCCCATGGCATTTTGATTGGGGTTGGGGTAAGGAGGAGCGCCTGGTCCAGACATCGCCTGTGGATAAGTTGGAACAGCTCCTGGGAGTACTCCTGGAGCTGGATAACCACTATTGGGATAAGGTGGCGCTGGAGCTGGATAACCGCTATTTGGGTATGGGGCAGCCGGGGCTGGGTAGCCACTATTGGGATAAGGGGGAGCTGGAGCTGGATAACCACTATTTGGGTAAGGGGCAGCCGGAGCTGGATAGCCACTATTGGGGTAAGGTGGAACTGAAGATGGAGCATTCGGATAAGGTGAAGAATCCATACCGGGTGGTGCTGTTGGATAGGACATGGCGATTGATCACAGGGTGGATTTACTCAGTTGATTCCTACGTTTTACTTCCTGTCCGAACTTTAAAGCACAACACAAAAAATTTGATTTCAACGCAATCAAATCATGTCATTCACAGAAAACTTTAGAGGATGACGCAGTGGTTGTCGTCGAACTACACTCTAAATACTATTGCTCATTAAATTTAATCTACAACCAGGAAACAAGTCGTTAGAAACAATACACAAATTGAACTACAACATTTCGTTAATGTTCTATCTCTATCATCCACTCCTCTTCGTTAACTGGTAACATTAGAAACTAAAACTGTGCGCTGTGTTGTGTCCACTCACTTTTAGCAAATTCGCAAATATTCTCATGGACACAATGAATATTTTACAACACGTCGCATTACATTAACTGCTTGCAGCGCAACATCTGGGTGCATGAACTATCCGTGTAAAAAATTCTAATAGATCGCTTAGATATTGATGTGCTTTTTAGTTGCAATTGCAATTTTGTAATATGACAAGATCGGCAATGCGATATTCCATCGATCTACAAAGTGATGTCCTAAGTCCTAATTTGTCTAAAGCAAGGATGACGTCCAACTTCGATGTTTACTATTAGACGGGCATAAATACATTGTGTATTTACATAGTGCGTCAACTACTCTTTTTTTTACATGTTCGCTTTATACCATCATTTCGTATTATCTGGTGATGAAGACAACAGACAACAACCAAACAGCCACAAAAAATGTAAGTTTGCAAGCATGGCATGACAATGACGTCAGACCGAATA
The DNA here is from genome assembly GCA_034693345.1 of Entomobrya multifasciata. Taxonomy (NCBI): domain Eukaryota; kingdom Metazoa; phylum Arthropoda; class Collembola; order Entomobryomorpha; family Entomobryidae; genus Entomobrya; species Entomobrya multifasciata. Next base: position 3,799 of record JAQFXM010007704.1, read on the forward strand.
GGTATGGTATATGTACGCTTCTAAAGCGCAAACACTTGTTTGCAGGACTACACAATCTTTATATGCACATTATGAACTTAAATTATAAACCCTGCTATGTACACACTACATATCTACATATTCTACATACATCAAATTATTATGTTGCTTCTGTTTCTATTTCTTTGTGTATAAATTCCTCTTAAGTATTTCTATTGAATCATTCGTTTTTTATATTTAGCTTTTAGCAGTTATACGTAAATAGATAAAGAAAAAACGAATTACGAATGACTCGTCAACGTCATACGCATACTTTGTAAAGGTCTTCTTTTTCTCGGTAGTTAATTGTTAAGAAATGTTTCTTCCCCTATTCGTTATGTACATATATATTTCAGGTCTATGCTCTGCTAAATCCCTTAAAAGAATCTTTAGCCAAGTGTAAACTTATGATATTGCGACGATTCGGTTAATAGAGATAAAAAAGGTCAAAAGCTATTCAACGCGTCAATAGCACAATTGGTGCAGCACAATTGACGTCAAGTCCTACACACCTAAAAACGTTTACTGACTCACTCAAAGTCTTAACGTCATGGAGGCTAATGTGTCATTCTAATTAATTAGTTACCATGACAACTGTAATATAGTCACACGAACCATGCCCATGTGCCATGGAAAAATCAAGAATATCTTAGTTTTCACTACTTTTTATTTCTATATTTTAATACCAGTTATAGATCATACCTGTCCTGATAAATTACCTACTAGCACAGACTACGGATTTTAAGCAGAAGGCTTACCCAAACCCAAACATTCTCACAAGTCCAACGACTGCCTTGATACTATATTTTATTTCATAACTCCTGATTTTATCTTCATAGAATCATATCATTCGTGATATGGAAAGATCCGTAGAAACTTCAAGTTCATTTGTTTACAGGATATGATCTGTGTAGTCATGAATTCTATATAATTTATGATCACTTACTTTCTCCGACGATTAGATTGTTTTTGTCCTTTTTTGAAATGATAGCACGTAACACGCACAGGTGAATAAAATCAGACTAGAAGCACTTTAAAAAATATCATCAATGCACTCCAACAGGTGTATTAATAGGTGTAGTTCTCAATGACGACGTACTTATGAGCAATTTGACTACGTTGAAAAAATATCCATGTCTTATTCTTTCGTAGTAAAAAGTTACAACTTCTAGAATGATGAATATACTGATTCATGTTGTGTTTATGATTAAATTGCTCAGATTTGGATTTATATGGTGAGTTCGTGAGCGATAATAATATAACGAACTCAATAAGCAACATTGATATTCAAGAATATGTTGACTTTATTGGCAAAACGCACGCAACTTAATCTATATGTATCAAAATCCAATCTGCAACACTAAATTGAAATTTTATGAAAGGAGGGTCATCCCGAGACGACAATGTTTCCCGTACTTGGAATATTAGCCAAATAAAGTTGTATGTTGCAAGATTCTGTGTATTTCCCGCTGTATGATGTTCCATTTCCCGACGACGACGAGAACGAATTCCGGAAAAAGATTACAATGTTGATGTTGCCGTTAACAAAGAGGTTGCGTTTTATCTAGAGTGGCGAAACATTCCATATTCTATATGGTATTTTTTATTTTATGAAGGGGAAACATGGTCGAAAGGTTTTTATCACACAACACATCAACTAACACGCAATCGCCTCTTTGTCGCGTGCTCATATTCATTCACCTGATAAAATTTCACTGGAAAAACTACTTGCTTCATACATTTTCATAATACAGCAATACAATACCTGTAAGATCTCAAAAACTTGTAAAAACATAAAGGTAGTTCACCCTAGGGAAAGTTGTTTTCTTAGTATTGATTCATTCCTGACAAATAGCTTTAATTTCGTTACTCTAGTATACTAGAAAGGTATATATCATTTGATTTTTGTGCTAAAAGTAGATTTTTTATTTTTACTTTTTGTTTAAAAGCATTCCATTCATGGGTACTAGAAGCAATACCTTAGTCATTAGCTACTACGCTGCGTAATAAACGGATTCATACAAAAGATTAAAAGACTGGACATATATGAAGCCGAACAACGTTATTTTTAAAGTACAATAATTTTGGAAAGTAGCTACATTTTAGCAATAATTTTTTCGTGTTTTCGAATTCTTAAAAGTAATTTTTAAAAAAGTTTACTTTAATTTAATGATAAGAGGTGAGAGAGAAAGTTTTTAAAACCACAAGGCTAATTTTGTTCTTTAGCATTTCACATGGAAAATTTGTTACCTAAAAATGAATCTGGTGGATGAATGCAATGGTGACAAGTTGACCAGGCAGAGTCTCACAATGCCCCATGTTGTCAAAATGGAAGTTTAGAAAAAAATCGTCGTTGTAAATATGTCGATGATGACAAAATTTGATACTAAAAGGATTTTTTAAACAACTAAAACAAGTAAATGCTCGAAAACAAAGTTACAACACATTGAACTGATATCAAAGTATTCTTGACAAAAATGCATATATTTATGTAAAAAACTAAAGTTGTCGTTTGATGGTTTGATTGATATAAAGTTCATACAATGCGTCATTTATTCTGAAAAGATTTGATACAAGATACAATTCAACCGTTATGGAAATCTTATTAGCATTATTTCACTTACATAATACACATATTTTTAAATTATTGGCATATAACATGGCTACTGGAATAATATGGTCTTATGCTTACAATCAGTCACCAAAGTTTCAAATACAAGTTTCACAGGCACTATGTGAATTCAATGTGGGTATATATAGAAGGAACATTAAAATAAAGCGAAATAATAACTGTTGAAAACCCTATGGCACTTAAATTTACGTTCATTCTGTGATAAAATTTATGTATTTACAATTGTTTAAAATAAGTAAAGAAAAAGGATTAGTGGTTTGGCTATGTTGGCTGAGATTAAAACAAATTCAGTCTGAAGTCAATAAAACAAAATAAGATAAAAAGTGCCAGATTTTTATTTACAAAAAATATCCTTTCAATTAGTAGTGGTCCAGCTTACAATGGTGTGATTTGTTTAGTGGACATAAACTGCATGAATTGGGTTGGGATTTCTGCCAACACAGCTTTAGCAAGGTCTTCTTGGGCTGCGACTTGATTTTCTCCGTGTTTTCCAAGGAATTCGCGCAATGCTAAACAAAAGTACAATACATTGGTCCAAATTTTCAAATACTTTCATGTAATTTGTTGTTTGATTGATCGAGCTTATAATTTAAAAAATGAAATAAACGCCATACCGACGAACTGAACAATATCCCTTGCAGCAACAACACCTGTAGAGCTCTTAAGAACACGTTTGTCAGCATCCAAGAACTCCATTGAGGAGAAGTCCTCGTCTCCAACCCCAACGATTATTATGGACAAGGGAAGAGCTGAGGCTGCAATTATGGCATCCTTCGTAGCTTCCAAATCTTAGAAAGAAGAACAAAATCGTGAACGTCAAGCCCTCAAAGAACTGAATGCATACAATTTTCTGAACTTACCGCATATCATTCCGTCAGTGATTATCAGCAGCACAAAATAATTATTGCCATCTTTATAAGTTGTAGCGAATTTGGCAACATGATTAATCACAGGAGCAAAGTAAGTTGGACCACTTAATCTAACTGTGCTTAACGCTTTCTGGTAGGCGTCAAGGATTCCTTCGACTCCTTGGCAAAAAGGATTTTGAGGGTTAAAGTTGAGGAAGAATTCATGGCTCACTTCAGTGTTTGGAGGAATTTTAGCTCCGAATCCAAGAGCAGGAAAGAACCTTTTCACAAAAAGAGTTCATAAATTGTTAATGAGTCATTGTGGTTAAAAGTATTTCACACGATTCAAAATTGATTGTATCAACTCACTTGTCAGTATCGTAATCCTGAATTATCCCACCAACAGATTTAATCGCCATGGTGTATTGGTTATCTTGGTTTGGCAAAATACAATGAAGGCTGGCTGGATCTCTTGGGTTCTTATTACTCGCTGTAAAATCTATCGCAACGGTAAAATTAAGTTGAATTCCACTTTGGAGATAGTCCACAAAAGTGAAATTTCTCTCTGAAACCTGAAGCGTGACAATGTTCAGCACTCCAGAGTTTTCGTAGCCCTTCTTCTTCTCCTTTTTCTTTGGATTGATCAATGGGAAGCTTGCAGAACTTTGCTTGCTCGCTGCAATTTGATTAAAAAATTAGGTGTCAGTGTTCAATTTTTCAACTCATTTAAAATGATATGAGACATAAACTAGTTCTAATGATGATGTCATATCTAATTACTAAGATGAGTATACTACTTTACTTACAATTTTTCAGCTCTTGCCAAGTTGTTTCAAATTGTCCAATTAAATCATGCTTTTCATCTTTGTCATGATCATACACTTGGAAAAGTAGCTTTCTATTAGGATTTTTCCCCGTGAGAGTAGAAACTTCTCCTGTGATTTGTCGCCAGTCAGGGTCCAAGGTCTTCTTGATAACTTCAGTAACAAATACTTGCGTCCATTCATTTTCATCCGTCTGCTTGGAGACAATCAAGAACGGGTCACTTTTCCCCAGAAAATCCTTTTTGTCCAAGCCTCTTCCATTCAAGGTGAGTTGGTAAGTATCCTGACTGTTGCCAAGTTCCTCTGAGTAAATCACCAAAGTAGAGTTGGTATTTTTCCCGGTTAATTTCTTGGGAAGCTCCAAGCTTTTCTCTAACTGTAACAGGATCAAATAATCATTTAATAAAGAATGCCAACTTAATCTCCAATATCCATTGTAAATCAACTATTTCTAAAATTTCCTCCGAATATTTGCGTTTTTTAAATCTCAAAAATCCTCTTTCATGCATTGCTTAATGCGATGCGCTGTATACTTCACTGTTGTGTTCATCCATATTGAGTAATGTAGGTATTTAATAATTTGGTCATGACCGCTCTCAATTTTACTACTACTATTACTATAATTGAGAAAACTTTCCGCTTACCTTGCTAAATTGCGCTGAAACGATTTCTCCTACGCTTGTCACGGTGCTGCCCAAGTAGTCATGAGCTGATAAATCTTTCTTTTCTCCATCCCAGTCATAAACAGTGAATTTAAGTTCCTAGATTACAAAGTTATATGATTTCATGATTTCGGAATTGCATATTGCATAGCGCATGTTGTATATGTATATTTTTCATAGTTGCACAAAGTAGCTAAGATTTGTCTACGTTTTTGTACTTACTTGTCGTTCCTCAAACTTGTAATCAAGAACGAATTTCATTTCCCATTTTGGGTTGAGATTATCATTGATGTGTTCCGTGCGGCCAATTTCTATGTACTCATGTGTATGAGCTTGTCTAAGATGCACCACACAAAAAGGATCCGATTTGGACGTGGAGTCACGGTTGATGAGGTTTCTGGATTTGGGTGCAAATTTTCATATTACTAAACAATCCATTTGTATGCAATGCTATAATATAAAATTGAGAGGTTTTTCACACGTACTTGGCAGCTAGTCTAAGTTCGACCTTCGAATGGAGACCCATGTTGCTCGTTTAGCTTTAGCTTGGAAGTTGCAAAATTTAAAAACTTTTTCTTCTTATGTTCCACTTGTTTTACTTGCCGGTTTGATTATTACAAATCACAAAGGTAATCTGCTGTTGTCGTATATAATGGTGGTCACAAAATAAAAATTGACAGTTCTATATTTGTTATGGCTATAAAATTATGTGAAGTTTTCAAAAATTCTGTTGATTTTCAGTTTTTCACTATCGTACAACAAGCCGACTATGACAACTTACCTCTCTGCTAAACAACACAGAACTACTATTTCCGAAAGGAAGAATGCAGCTTCTTTTTGTTTTAGTATGCAGTGATTTTTAGGTATGTTTATGCAGCTTAAATGGCAAAAAATGTTAAAAAACATGAAGAGTGAACACATACAATGATTATCATATATTCACCAAGCAGGTACATCTTATATGCAATGTTAAATGTGTACAAATGACTTAGACTACCTTTCTAGCCATCTTATATTGAATCATTCCACATTCCACATTGACTCATTCATACATGACACGACTTTAACTCAGCAAGGCAAATCCACTTTTGTTATACACTAAATAAGCAGCAGATGCTGTGGCACCGTCGTCGGTAATCTCGATCTCACTTGTGTTTTTGTGTCCAGGGTCATTTTGGTGATCAAAACGACTTGGTTCTTGTGGCTTGTTTTCGCATCATAATATTGCAGATATGAGTCAGAGTCGGTTTGCTACGATGAGAAGAGAGTATGGATATCGCACAACATTCCCATTGAGCATTCAAGAGTTACATCATTCCTTATTAGGGATTTAACATAACGCATGCATATCAGTAAATTATAAGATCATTTTGCCAGTCTGTAAGACTAATATAGGTAATTAGATCACTGGGATTTTTCTTGTATCTTTATGAAATGAGCACCACCGAGTGTTGGAGGGATGTGTAGCATGCTCCGAAACAAAGGACATAGTTTTAATTGACCACAATAATCGCCTTACTCGTTAGGCGGAGGTAAGGAAAAGACTGGTGTTCTACAGTTATGCTATGCATGTCATGTTATAAATATCTCATAAAAAGTTTCATGGAAATTTTTTAAACCTGGCTTAAAAACTACTTGAGTGTTTATACAGCACTCATTTGAATAACAAAAATTTGTACGTCAAAAACGGTTGTTTAGAATTGAGAGGGTATAGGTTTTTCTATGCGACTTATGGAACCAAGTTTTTTTTAGTTCTATACCTTTTCTGGTTCTGGTACCCTGTCTCAATCAATATACTGTTGAAGTCCTTGATGTTGCCGTTACTAACTTTTGTTTATTTGATATTGACCTTCTCTAGCTTTATTTACTAGGCAACAGGCATAAAAATGTTCTCACTTCTCACATTCTCACAACTGTCAATGTTGGGCTCTTACAAACATACATACATAATATAATATATTAGCCTATTAGCTTTTACAAAGTTCTCGTTCACTTTGTTTGCATACGTGGGTGGCTGTAATGCAATAATGTAAATCATGATGAATAATTTGGTTTTGGTTAATTTATTTTAATTGTAAGCAAACACATAAAAGCCGCAACGATTAAAATATGCCTACTTTTTTTTGTAAAAAAGCAATGGAAGTAAACAGACAAAAGGGCAATTTCGTACTTAATACATATATCTGATTTGGAGTGGCTATGTTTTTTAGCGGAGTGAAACATTTTTGTAGCACCAAGGGGACATATCCGGCGAAAAAGGTAAACGAATGCATTCACCAGCTTCCTTTGAACCAAGTTTGGATAATGGTTTCCCGAGCATTCCAGTTCTTGTTATCTTGCACAGAGTAGACTGACTGGCTCATAAAATTAGCGATTTAGCACTAGCACAGCATTACATACGGCGAACCCTTTTATTCTTTTGTGGAATATTTTCTTTTTTACATCTTCATGACCAGCTCATGTCATTTTCTAAAAGTAAGGTATGATGTCACCGTCACCAAAAATCACTACAGCAGCAACACCTCATCACATCATCATCTTAATCTTGCCATGCCAGAATGTCTTCATGACGTCATCATTTTTTTGCATTGCTGCTGATGATGAAACGTGATAATAATGATTCAATGTCAAATGTGACATTTATACTTTTGCAAGGAAATCATCAATAAACCATTGTAACGATTAAATTAAGTAGCCGTATCAAATCAAAGAAAAAACAAAATTGGACGATAGATTCGGAATCTACACCTCGAAATCCCACT
>JAQFXM010007705.1:0-11543 GCA_034693345.1 Entomobrya multifasciata
TGTCCAAAACCCCCATCAATATGATTTTTGTCAAGTAAAGTGCCAAAGAACAACTACTGCTTGAATTTCACACCGCTAACCTGCATTGACTCTCCTTGCATAAAACCAAAAAGGATCGACAGAATCAGCGTATTTTAAGTGTGTTATGGATTTGATATGGGAAATAAAAAATATACATGAAATCAGAGAAGATACAGTTTAGCATGCATGGTCATAAGCTTGTTTTGGGGGCTAGTTAGCCGTGATCTCTTCTATTTCATTTGAGGATGCTGATTCACTTGAATAATTCAATGTATGATAGCTATCACCTTAAGAGTTGCTGTGTATTACATGATATTATGTTTGCCTTGCTTTGGAATAGCATATCGGTGATATAAGTGAATATATTATGTAACTTTTGTGAGTACACACACCGGAGAAATTCATTTTCTTTCAGTAATGCGCCGCTGGAACGGATATATGTGCTCGTTTTGAGATAAAGAGAATAGACTAGGTAGCTAAACTTTCTCTTTACTATCGGTTGTGTTGTACTATTGTTCTCTGCTACTAGAACTATCATAGTCATCATCATGTAATTCCCTCTAGTTTTTCATTTTCTTCACAGGTCTGTAAAGTAGAACAAACTAGAAAAACGTGGGTGTTTAGGCAATTTCTTCAGCTTCTTGGTAAAACCATGCTGCATGGATAGATAGTTTAAATGCATGTATTTTTTATAATAATATTTGTGTTTTCTGTGTATTTACTTTTGTTATTATTATTATTTTTGCTTTTTATGTTTTGTAGCATGCATTATTCCTAGTTTCTTTTATCCTTTATGCTGTACATTTTCTTATGATGATCGTCGCAACTCTCTGACTAGTCACCATCTCTGTCGAGAGATGAGAAGAGGTGAGCTGGCGAGCAATATGTTACCTACTACCAACCGTTTCCCTTGCTTTTTTGGACGGCAGAGGCATACATGAGAGCTCATCATTTATTCAGAAGCACCTTTGATCTCAAGGCAAATGATGGGAAGAAAAGGAAAAGAGGCAGGCAAGCAAAGTTAAAATGGAGAAGAGGATTTGCAAAATAAAGAAGTTAACATAATAAAACAACATACAATACAACATGACAAGAGCTTGCATAGAGAACTTGTGTGGATGATGGTTCTTGGCTGTGTTTTTGTGATGTCAAGATATTCTTTTGGCCTTTTTTGTCGTTTTTCTTGTTGTCTTCAGTTTTTCAGTCAAGCATGTCAGTTGAATGCAAATGGAATGACGGAAAGAAAGAAGAAGCACCAAGACCAGGTCATGGGACAACGACAACTGGGATTGTTTAGAACATGCCATTTTTTTGCTCGTATTCCATTTTACATACTTCAGCTTCACAAACATCTCAGGTGTATCTGTATGTTATTTCTTGCTGTGATTAAGATCAAGAAGAAGGAGGAAAGTGAAAAGAGTCGAAACGTAGCAAAAGTTAAAATAAATGTTATCTGCGAGCAGAGAAATGGTATGGCATTTCTTCGCTCGGGATGCACATACGCAGCCGAAACGCATGCGAGTGTGAGTAAACAAAATTGCCTTTGTTAGAAAAGAAGATAGAATTTCGTTCGGTTGGTTAGCTGGTAGTGGTGGAGTATACTGGCTTTACTTTTCCCAGTTCCTGTACTTCCGTGTTCTGGATGATGTACATATTTGAGATGTGCTCTAATGCAGGGTCCATCATGTCTTTTGAATGATGTCAAGCTTAAATCCTTATTCTTTGATGTAAAAAGACATTTCTGCGTCTTTAGTTCCCCCGTTTCCTGGAAATGCAGAAAGGTTTTGATGTATTTTTTGGTATGCATTCATGAACATTCTTTGTTATTGTCACATTATACCTAGAAGTTACATGACTATGGCTGCTTTTTTCCATGTTACTTGATATCTAGTATAGATAAATTTGATTAGATTTCGTGGATGTATTCTGCAAAACATTAAGCAGAAGCGACATGTTATGATTATGATTGTTAAACTAATCCATTCTCATCATCTTGAGCAGCGTGCGTAGTTGGTTTTTTCCAGGAAAGTAGTGATCAAATTTTAAAATGGAAATTCAAAGCCAAAATAATAAACTTACAAACAATAGAGTTTGTTTATAATTTCAGTTTTGTATATACATATTGTGCATTGTATCCTGTGTACCATGCAAGGTATTATTATGCTTGAATGGATGAAATTGGCAAACTTGCTAGGTTGTTACGTTCATTCGTTTTGCTTCTCTCGGGTTAGGCAGGGCAAGGAAAAGGGAAGAAATCAATATGAGGAATTTAATCCGCTTTTTATTACACCAAATCTATTTACATTATGTACGGTTTCCTATTGTATGCACATCTGTGGACAAGGGAAATACTTCTCAGGGGACAATAGAAAGGGTTGTGTTGTTCAACTGACGTATGTGAAAAGGAGAGTGGACATACACAAGTATTTAGACGAAATTGGTTAGCTAACGGCTCAGTAAACGAAAAAATCTTGAGGAAAAAGTGTTCGCTATCAAATTTTCTCCTATTTTTCAAACTTCTACGTAGCATGTTATTGTGTATCCGTTGTGAATGCGGCGGATTTAGATTTTCTTGTAAGTGGTAAAAATAAGACGTTGACGAAGAAAGGTTGACTCCCAGCCAGGAATCGTTTTGTCTGGTGACGGATGGCTACATTGAACATCTCTCTCTGTGAAGAGAAGTAATAGAATAAAAAAAGAAAGACAACCACTACCACACTAAGAATGGTTGCTGGTTTTTTCCCTACAGTTGATGATTTGGTTTGGTTCGTTGGTTGATTCGGTTGGTAGTAGGAAAAGTTTCTGATCTGCTGATGTATGTCCTTTGTAAGGAGTGATTAATGTGTGACAATAAATTTTCCTTTTGTTGTTTTCGCTACTGCTTCTGTTGTGGTAGTGCTTTTTTACTCTATGTATTATTATAATAACAGCGCAACGTATATTATTGTAAGTCTAAGGTAAACCGTCTACCAAAGAGATGCATTCATTCATTTCATTCCAACGCAGAGAGAAACGGAGAATCATAGTCATCATTATGATCATGATCAAAGAATCAAAAGACGAAGAATGTAACACGCATGAAAGGAAAAACAAGATACTTCAACTTACAACGAGATTTATATTTATTACTGAACAACTATGCTGAGACTTTGTGTGTGAGCTTCAGTTGAGGAGTCTGCCTGACTTAGACTGACTTTTGTTTTGTGCTGCACGTTTATTTGCTCTGGGCCACAGAACACAAGAAGCTGAAAGAGAAGTTGCTACTATTGTATCTACATATGCAGCTGAACCATTGCAGTAGTAATAAGAAGAACGTCGCGTTGCAAAAAGAAAATGTTTCTTTTCTTCTCTGTCCGTTTTGTATTTACTGTTGTGATTTTAGACTTTTGTATCATCAGTCACAGATGAAGAGGAAAAAGAAAATGAGAGAGAGAGAGAGAGATGAGGACACAGAGAGAAAATGCTTTTTGTTATTTTAAGTTATATATGTACGTATAAAATGTTCTCGACATCTAATATTTTAGCCAGACACTTTGTATTTGTACTTCTATGTATCGACCTGAATAATTTTATATTAAGGTGCATGCAAACACATATGGAAAGCAAAGTTGAGAATAAACGCACGCAAGAAAAGTCTAAACTGAAAACAAAGAGAAATGGAAGATACTCTGTATAATAATCCCATTTCCAACCATCTAGGCCTTCTTTTGGTTTTACTACTGTTTCAAAACTGCTGTTTCCTTTGATATCATCTCTGCTGCATCTGAGCTTTTCTCAAAGTTGGACGTTTACAACTTTCAACTACACTTTGCATACATACTACCATTCTTTCCCCATCTTGAAGATTTCCCTTCATGAATGGTGAGTAGACAAACTAATATTACTGCGCTCTTTGCATTTTATTCCTATGAGTTTTCATCATATTATCATACTGATGAAGAGTTTCATTCTTCCTTGACTGCCTCTAGAATGCATAAAGTGTAAAGTGCTGTGATTTTCTTTTCCGGTCTCAGCTCTCGTTCTCCCATTGAAACTAATTTCTTGACACCTATTGATGTTAGTCGCCAAAATGGCCTTCCACTTGAACAGTAGCAAAGGCAATAGAAACTTTCTGCCGTTTCTCCAGAAATAAGAAAGTTGTTGTGGCTAGTCAAGAAAATTTTGTGATTTTGTGGGAGTTGCTGCTGTGAATTGAATACATAATGATGTGATAAAAGGTACAAAATACTCATCCAAACATACGGTTAGTAATGTTGTTCAAAGGTTTCCTCTATCACCACTTGAAAATATTGTGAATTTCAACAAAGCGTTTTTATAGAAGGAGGTTATAATCGAGGTTTCATGATGCGAAAGAGATGAGGATTGTGGCCAGAACGAAGGGAGGAGAATGCGTACTCATGACATGGGCGGTGATAATATGAGCATGAGGACATTGCCGCAACCACAACACGTAAATCATTTTGCTTGCTCTGCTTGTCTGCTCTCTCTATCTTTGTGTAGCCTACCATTTTTTAATATTCAACACGACTTGTTCTCTGTGAAAGTGTTTCATGTGAAGTGGGGGAGAATTGTGAGCAATTTCGCTAGGAAGGAAAATGACGATGATGATACTGGTGACCAATATATATTGCAAATTTGATTTGGATTTTTTTAGTGTGCTTGTCACATCATCATTGTCCCATTACCCAAGTGTCTGTTGTATGTTATTTCATGACAGCAGTACATACTAGAAAATCTTGTAAGAGAAAATGAAACTTTAGGTCGGAATTGGATTCCTTTACTTTATAGCAGCAGTGATGATGTCGGTGTCACTTTTGCAGTGCTGAGAAATAGTCACCAAGGCGTAAATTGAGGAAGAGATGTATGTCCGTATGTAATTGCCACCGGTGCTGAGAGTGACGTTTAGGTGAAAGGTTATTGTCCCCGCTGAATTTATGTGCGTAGCTGTAGTAAATTATTCACTGCCACCATCAGCGTCAAAGCTCAAGAAAAAATCTAGGGATCTTCACTAGCCTTCTTTTACAAAAGTCGGTTTTGGGCTTTGATAATGTGAGCAAGAAGTATCATCATCATATCTTCATGGTGTGTAGCGTACCAAGTAGTAATAATAACTGCATTTTTTTATTGTGTCTGAAAGTTTTTCGTTTTTATGCATTAAAAAAGAGACTAGACCAGCAGCGGACTCACTATAACTGCCAAAATTGGTGTGTTGTTAGTTGGTAGCAAAAATAGCAAAGATTAATAGGTATATGTTATATATATGGTGCTATACAATAATAGCTGAATATATAAAGCTATGTATCAGTTATAAGCTGCGATCTCATGTTTTTTAATGATCAATGATTCGACGAGCATTCCTTAGCCTACGGGAGGTCTTGTATATCCTCCTTCTCTTCCTTTCATATTCGTTTTGTATAGGTATAAAGTATACAAAGCATGTCGACATCTCTCATGTGTCCCCTTCCTCTTTCCACTGCTATTTTTGCCATTTCTATTCTTCTCGTTTTCTCTTCTCAATGCTGTTCTACGTCGACCCAACTGATATGGTATTCTACTGACTGTGAAAACATGTTAGTAGTGTGCTTCTAGTAGGACATTTCAATCTATCATTGCATAAATTGTATTCTCATTCTCACCACACGCAAAAAAGTGCCTGGCTAGACTTATCTCCTCGGAGGGAGCAAAAGCAGAGCAAAAACTCAAACAGAGGGAGATATAGAGAGTGTTTTCTTCGGTACTCTGGGTCTGTGATTCCAGCTGGGAAATGAGTTTAATGGAGCGTCATTCGAAATGTGTTGCTTTTACATTACTTTGCCGCAGAATACGAAGATGATGACGATGATGGTGAAGCTTCTCTATATTATGATCATGTTTTGTATTCTGCTATTATCGCCCGGGGTGGTTTTTCATGTGCATTCATCGTCGTCGTCAAGCCCCATTATATTACACTCTTATGTTGATGATCATCATCGTCATCACATCACCATATTCTGTGTGTCGGAGCATTGGTCGTTACACTTTCTTTATCGAATGTCGTCATTCATTCTCATGCATAAAAACTATTGTTTTTTGGATGCATATATACATAAACCTTACTCAGTTTTGATCGAATTTATGTTTTCACAATCAGTTCACAGGTTTATCTGTGAAGCTCATCACATGACTCAGGGTAGATAGGACAGCGGAGGTCAACTCAAGGTCCTCCTTTACTTTTCTCTTAAAATTCCAATACAATTTATTTTCCTGACTTGACTTGATTGAACAGTGAATGATTAAGATGGCAATAAAGATTGGCAGCAAGAGGAGAATTGTGTGAGTAAACTTATCATTAAATGTCTTGCTAGGTAAAATAAATTTGGAAAAGAGAAGTAAAAAGGCATAAGAAGTAGAACAAAATAACATTTTCTCTCGAGACGGCTTATTTTTTATTCACAAGATTACTTTTTAATATGCCTTTGTATAAGAGAAGGTTTGAAATGAGAAGATTGATTTGTAGTTGTTGGGAGAGATCTAGATAATAGATCTAACACTTTGCAGTTACTTGTACTTTCGAAGATGAATGTATAATAATGGTAATGATGCTTAGATCGATGTTCATTGTTGTTTTGTTATTATTATTGCTGTCTGTCAAGTCAGGCCTACATAGCATCGCAGATCAAAATTGACGGTAGGATGGAAGGTGATACAGTGTTACATCCGTGTCTGTTTGCAATCTCTATGAATATGCATGGACATGCTCCTTGTTCATAAAATAACTTGATGATGATGATTATATGGCGTGGTGATCGCTGCGCTTTGGTCGTGACTGTGACATGATGCGTACTTTTTAGAAGTAGCAGCCGCAGTGACAAGACATTACGTCTTACCATTATGTTCTTTGTTGTTGAGAAAAGATGCGGTACGATTTGCAATGAAAAAAGAAATTTAAATGTAATCTTAAAGTTATTTAATGGACATTGTTCAAGGGGTATGGTGACTTTTTAGATGGAGAAAAGATGGTGTTGGAGATTATTCATATATTTTGCATACTGTAGAAAACACCCAAAAATTTATATTCATTTGGCAATATCGGTATAAGTGTACATCAACACATCAATGTAGAAAAATCCAAGATTTAAAACATAAGAAATCATATGATTGGAATGTAATATTGCGTTAAGCCCCTGTCTAAAAGTTTTTCTTAAAGGTAAATATATAGGTACACTAAAGAAGCTAGCTGTGCGAGATCATGATCCCGATAATAAAGTACAAATTCATGAAGACGTGAGAGTATCAAGAAGGATTAAGTAAAATTGAATTAGAATACAATGGAAACAAATCGTCAGAGTCAAGTCAGGCAGGAGTGTCTGTAGTTTATAGACACAAGCGGATACAAATTCGGAAAAAAATTGTCGATGAGAGAATAGAAAAAAATCTACAGAGATTTGCATACTACATATCCTATACTTGCATGAGTACTGTGTGATAAGAAGAAAATAAAATCAATGCAGTCAAGTCAGCAGCAGTGAAATATCTGCACTGGGTTGTAAAAATGCTGTGAGTGGATATATTTTTATAGTGGGCTATGTAAATATCAATTAAGATGTCAGCTCAACTAAAGTAAAAAGCTCAAGAATTCAATTGACTTTTCCTCAAACCCAATGAAAGAATAGATGAAAACGGTACAGAATTGCAGAGAAGGGAATTTTATTGTTATTTTATTTGCTTTTTATTGTAGCAAAGTTTAACTGACTGATGAATAATAAATTAGGAGAAAGGGAGGAATATATTGAGAACTGAATTGAATAGAGTAATCCGTGAAATTGCCAGAAAATGAACTTTGACTTTAAAAGGCTTATCAACATAATTTTGACTTAATGATAAATGTAAATAGGGCCTTTTACATTTATAACCTGTAATAAATGCAGGGAAATAAAGTCGTGCGTGTGTGTGATGTGCAGATAAAATGCTAAGAAAATAATGAGTTTGAAATATTTTAGCAGTTCATTAGCATTTAACATGACACGATGATGATGATGACGGGACACCTGTGCGTAGCATAGTGTAATCTGTTGACGGTTAATGAGCTTCACAAAATTCCTCACGAGCTTTAAAGAAAAAATGTATTCCATCTGATTGAATCTCACTTTTCTTAAGGCTTGTATCCTTTTACCATATCGATTTTGGATATGAAGATTACATTGTCAATTGTGGTGAACAGATATCGTTTAAACTTTTGCTTCTTTCCAATGTGCGTGTTTATACAAGAATGTTTTCATACGTTGTCTTTAATGCAAAGACAGTATTGATGAGGATAAAAGGATACAGTGGATGTGTGCAAAGTGGACGATGATGAATGGTGGGGAGACCTCCTGCTAGGCTATGTTGACTGAAGGAATAATCCTTGTATTTAAATGAACAATAGGGTAGGGATTATGAACCTCTAATACTTATACCTATATTTATTTATTTTCGGTTGGTTAGAGATTGATTGAGAGAATAGAAGGAGAATTGAAAATGAGTAATGATAAGTGTTTAAATTCAATGAATGCTGTGTGGTGTGAATTAGTAAAGAATAATAAAGTAACAAGATGCTTTGCAAACAAAAGAAAGGATTTATAATGAGTAGGTATTAGTCTGATTGTGAGTTGCGGGGAGATATTTGTTTTTTGCATCCTCGATAAATTAGCATATTTTGCTACATTGTTCAGAGTTGAGAATGAGAAAGTATTTTTACAATCATTGGCACTTTACTTGCAATCTCTAATATATAGATTTTTCGCCAACAACCGGTAACAGCTAAATGGAAAAGTTAATTGAAAAATTTGGTAAACTTTTAGCCTCTGGAGTAGAATAATAATTACGATAACATTAACTACATTAGGATTTATAACGACAAAAGGAAAAGTTTTTTTGGCTGCGAAGATTTCTTTGGTAAAGTGCGTTTTTTTCAGCAAAAATATATAATTCTACCTTATTAAGAAATTTCGTCACAGTAAGCACACCATATCATATAGTAAAGAATTACTGCACTGCGTCGCATTTTTATGTACAAGAAAAAGTCGGCATGAGTTTCATTTCATTTCCATTGCAGTTGTGGATAGACAGCCATTCACTCACTCGCAGTCATTCAGCTTTAACTACTAATGAATGACACTAATGGGCAAGTTTTCCAGGAAATATTTTTTCTGCTACATCAGCAGGTTTTCTTTTTAACCAGATCATCTTCCCTTACTTACGACTGCACTGGTGCTTCTAGAATTTATTAGTCTACTGGAATTGAGAACATGGCCACCATAATATTATCTTTAATGACCACATACCGTGTTTTAGCTAAATTGAACTTGTACATTGACACGCACATAAATGACTATCATATAGAATAATGAACATATGTACGCAATATTTTTTCCCTTTTTAATGTGCATTTGTTCACATTTAAAAACAGTGCAAGTCTGAAAGTTACCATATTGTCATCATTTCAAATCTACTATCAAGATTTACTGTATCTCAGTTTTTATTTCAATGTTGCATGATCCATTACAGTATATCCACCAATATCAACCTGCTGCAACCGTGCAGTATTCACATTAACACTAGCACACCAAGCAGCGTAAGTCTGTTTAGCTAGTGTCTTTTTATCACGTTTTACCCATTTTAGGAAGTATTTAAATGATACGATACTTATTTGGTTGAGTATACCAAATGCAGGTAAACATTTTATACGTAATTCAACTTGAAAAGGAAAAAGGTATGCTATAAAAGCTATCTCATATATCTTGTTTCAGTGTTTGAAGTGATAATGACGGTAATTGTCAACTGTCTACAGTCATCATCATCGTTTTCATCAAAAACAAAACAAGGTTTGCTTGGCTTTACTGACTGAAGGCAAAGCGAAGCCAAAGTCAAGATATCATCATCATGCATCAAATCACCCACTATTCAATGAACGTTTGGATTCATTAAGAAATTATTATGCGGAAGAGCTAGAAAAGAAGAGTGTGGATTTGAAGACATGTATTGTACCAAGAAAACATGTTATATTGATGCGATGATGATGGTGATCTGTCAATTCACATCATTGGATCGTCATTACGGATGATCGTTCAAAATTATGATATGCCATAAAAGTACACGATTTTTAATGTGTTAAGCAAGGAACCAACAAAAGCAATCAATTTTTTGTGAAATATTGTTTTGTAGAGATTTCTTACGCTTTTTAAGTTGATAAAGGTGCAATCGAGCAAAGTAATGGGACCGAATAAAAAATATCGTTTGTAACATTTGAATTTAATCAAATGTAACTTTTTAACGATGATTGTCTGTCAGAAGGAAAATTGATGAATGTGAAAATGTGTGAATACATCCAGTATAATCAACTAATAGCTTTCTTGTGTTGTCTAGTCTTTCAAAAAGAGTAAATTAAAGAAAGTCAGAGTTTTAATGGAAAATTTATCATTATCAAATTCCTAGTTTCTTAGAAGTTTTGCTGTAAACTGGAGGAGAACATGTAAAAAAGCGAAATGGAATTTATTAACAATAAAGCTAAAGTAGAAAAGTTCTTAATTTTCTTCATTTCCTGTCTGGAACTTTATTTAAAGAGAAATTATAAAGAAATGAGAGTGACTTTAACAAATAATTAAAATGAGGATCGATATTAATTTATGCAATTTTCCAAAAGTTTTGTTGTGTTCAGCAGACCAAAGTATAAATATCTAAAGAATAAAAAACGATTTCAAAGGGAAAACTTTACCATATTATTTGAATTTATTCAGGAGCAAGAAAGTTTCTTTGTCTTTTTCTTATGCTATGCCTGTGTCATGTGACCTCCATAGTGTGTTGGTTCGATTG
Source organism: Entomobrya multifasciata (assembly GCA_034693345.1). Classification (NCBI taxonomy): domain Eukaryota; kingdom Metazoa; phylum Arthropoda; class Collembola; order Entomobryomorpha; family Entomobryidae; genus Entomobrya; species Entomobrya multifasciata. The sequence continues at coordinate 10,852 of JAQFXM010007705.1, forward strand.
GTTTGGTTTAGAAAGAGTTGATGTGCGCTGTCCTTTTTGTCTTCCTTGGTTTTCTCTTTCATAGTATGCATTACATCAACCTAATAGACGGGGTACCGTATAAATATTGTACTTTTTCCTTTTTGTCCCATGTTTTCTGGTTTTTCTTGATTGACAGAAAGGAAATGACAAAGTGTTGTTTGTTGTTGACTCGACTGTGTGAGGAATATTGAAGATTGAGACGAGTACTAACTGTACATACAAATTCGGAAACAAAAGAAGATTGAACTGCAAGAACAAGATTGTCTTGCAGAAATTTTCATCTAATATGCATGAACGTCTGGATGGATGAGTGATATGGATATCAAAAAGAAACAAACTTATTTTGTTCACCTACTACTCTTGATCCACTCCTAAAATTGATAGAAACGTTTTTTGCTAAAAAAAAGAAATACTACGCAGAGTATTGCGAGCGTGCACTGAATAAAAAAAGGTTGATTTTCAGCATGTTTTCCTACTTCGTCTTACTTAAGTAACTTGATACCGTGATGTACTGTAAGTATTAAAAATACCTTTTTTTTCTTTACAAAAAAATCACTTTAAATTGGTGCCGTTGCATGTGAGACGACTACGCATAATGCACTGTGTAGACGGCACTATACACAACAGCTGCTCATTGTGTATATACTCTAGTACATGTATTGCAGCGCACC
>JAQFXM010007706.1:0-11542 GCA_034693345.1 Entomobrya multifasciata
ATCTCAGAAAACTCGCACAAAGTTGACATTTCAATTTATTCGTATGACAGCAGTTTAAAGAAAGTGTCTTTATTAGGCCATGCTGGAGATTATGAATCAGAAATATCATCAAATAGTGGATATGGTATTTTAAAAGTTATTACCGGCGTTTTTAACTATTTGTGGAGTCAACCTCAAAATGAAGGCGTTGTTAACACTGCTTTAGACAGGTTGAATGATGTTTGGCTACACGCATTAAAAACCGTTCAACATAACCATCCAGGGTTTAGTTCTACGACGATGCCCACTTTAGTCTGCTGCGAATCAGAAGCATGTAATACGTTGTTATGGAAACTAGCACGATCTAAAGTTTCAAATGAAACATTAATAATTGATAGCAACGAAAGCGTTGCACGTGGAATGTCATGCATGCATAATGTAATGAAAGCCTACACACTAAAATCTGTAAACGATTTAACTAAAGATGGAATGGCATTCCAAATTTCTGCCCGTACACCAAAGGGAGATAATTTGGTGGTGTTCAAGAAACTAGACTCATTTGCAATTTCCGACAAAAAATCATATCGATGTTTTTTACCATATATACATGGAAAATTCTATTTATACCAAGGAAGCACAACAGAGCAGGGAGTAATAGGCACACTTGATATTTTTTCTCTCCCAAGCTATGGGAATGGTTTACTTGTCACACTTGATCGAAATCCGGATGGGGTATTAAAGTTGATAAAAATGGAGTACGCGAAGAAAATTATGTTAAGAGGAGTCAAAGAAGGAATGAACTCTAAATATTATCAATGGCAACCATTTCATTTGCCATGCGTAACCATGAATAGGTATAAGCAAGCATTAGCTCGAATTGATCTTGAATTTGCCGCAAATAATGTGGAGGAAGATATTAAAGTAGTTTCTGAAATAGGTGAGATAATTAGGCAAACAGTTATTGGGGGCAAAGTATCATTTAGTAGCACGATTGTAAAAGATATGCTTTTAAGTCAGGTTGATGACGTTGTGAAGTCGGTAAAACGGCCAAACATGCAGGCTGAAGAGATTAACCAACAAAAAAGCAATTTAATGGATATAGCATTTAAGTATAGAATTAAAATAAAGTAGGCTGTTAAATGTCTTACCAATAATGCAAATATGCTAATTTTAAATTTTGTATGCTAATTTGTATTCCATGTATTTTGATTAATCAATGAAGTATTTTACGAAGTAGATATGTTTTTTTGTGGAGTTTTATATTTTCTAAAAGGCCATCAAGATGGGATGTTCCACTATTTAGTAGTAATATATATATATTTTAAATAAGTGTAAAAATTCAATACATAACAAAATTACAACCATAAGCTCGAATCTTTACTCAGGTAACTGCAAAAATAAACCATCAATTTGCAATGTAATTTGTAATTTTAATTCAGTAGGAGTCACATGAACATGTTAGTATTCGTTACAAAATGCTTTGTGTCCATTCATTCAATTCTCATTGGTTAAATATATAAAATAGAAGTTTTCATAAATATTCCTGGATCGAAATAACTTTTACAATGAAATTTTTTAAAAGTAATAAGGTTGTATACAAACCTTAACTGTTGCGTAGGCATGCCAGTCCACTAAATATTTAGGGTGTGACTAATTATGGTCATTAGTAGACATTGTACGATTCTTCTTCTGAAATGAACCCTTTTTATGGAAACAAATAGGTAAACTGAAGTACACATTTTATTTACTTATAATGTCTCTACAGAAACCCATACTTCTGTATTATGAAAGACGTCAACTACGCATGCTACTAAATTCGATTGCATAAAATACTAAAACATTTAAATATTTACAGTCTATTCACTCTAAACATGTGTTCATATTTCAAATCGATTTGTCGCCCAAGAATGTTTGTTAAACATGTTGTTTATTTGTACTTTCATTTTCACAAAAAATGCAATTTTGTTTGGTTTACATAAATGTTAAAATTATTCCATTTCAGAAAAAAATCTATTTTCACGAGACTGAAATTTTCATTTTTTTCGCACAACGCTTGTGCATTACTTCTACTAAAAATGACACTAATCCTATAAGTAACCCACCAGCCAGGATCACGAACACCGCTGATATGTTCCCTTCCATAGTTGGTACGTTAGTTATATCATTACCGCTTTCATTTTCATCTACACGTCGGCTATTAACTTGCATTTCCACAATTAATTTTGTCCACCAATCCATAACTCCAGAACTCTTACTATACCTTATACGATTTAAAATTAGTGAAAAAATTCTGCCTTCAATAGAGAAAGATTTGTAACCTTTAAAGTAAGTTTCCTTTCCCAAATGAAGATTGTCAAGGTTTCCTTTTGTCCCTCTGCTTTCTCTTTTCATCTGCTCACATTTAAAATGAGGAAGTAAAAATGCAACTTTGTTACATTTCCTCAACTCCCGACTAATCAACTTGCCCTCCATTTCGGAAAATTGTTTATTCAGCTTAATGCTTATCGTGTGCCTATTAGCAGACGTCCACAAGTTTCCAGTGTTTTTATAATAGTTAATGAATTCTCTGGTGACATTTTCTAATATTTGTGACAAACCTAAGTGTACAATAGAATTCCTATAAACTCTGTCGTTTAATGGTTTCATACTATTTGGCCTCAAAATAAAATAATCACCAGACGCAAAAGAACTTATCTCAGATGATATACGAACTCCAGTTATCAATTCTCTCATTTCAAAACCATTGGATTTTATTTCAAGATTACTCGTATTTGTTTTCCTGAGTATGCTAGGAAAATATACGTCAGAACTTCTAGAATAAATAGAAAAATTATTCCTTAAAAGATCTTCGTATCTTTCATATGTCAACGGTAATATTGGCTGGATCATTCTGTAAACATTGTCATTTTTATAAGCACTGCTTAAGACCTGTGCTCCCAGCAAATAAGAAGCCAATACAAATTTAAGTTTTACAGTTATTTGGTTTTCTGATAGGCAATAGTCCTTTTCCAGGTAGATACCAAAAACTATAGTAAACGTTTTGAAAATATCTTCAATATTAAAGTTGTACAACTCGCTAATAAAATATGAAAGGAATAAGGACCCACCCACTGTTGTAATAACTATTAAAAACCAAACATACCCATCAAATGCATCTACAAATGCTTTAAAGTTTAAAAAACTTGTACCCATGTCCCCGCACGCAATAAATTTTAAGCTACTAACGGTGTCTTCCACAGACCATGTAAATTTTTGGGGATTAGGCCCCACATAAGTTGTACTAGATAAGTACAAGTTTGAGAAAGAATTATGGTAAACCTTTTCTGTGAGTTTACCGTTTACACAATTCTTCGGTTCAACTCGGTATGTATAGTTTTTCATAATTGATTTCCACACATGAGCTTGTGCGTGACTCAACTGATCAGATAAACTTGGAAATCTCCTTTTAAACCTGTTGTGGCCTAAATTTGCAATCAAATCATTGCAATATTCCATTTGTTGCATGAAACTGCCGCTGGATCTGCCCATTTTGCTGCGAGAAGTTTTAAGGTTCCAATATACCATTTCACTGAAACTTGGATCTTTGAGATCCCAGTAGTTATTGTAATCTTTCCATTTTAACAGAGTTATTCTAACAGTTAAACATGAATAACAAATTGTGCTGATGCGAGTGATCTCTAAATTTGTAACAAATGTCTTAGAACGTTTTGTAATCGACATAATAACTATGCCAATTTGTACATTTTTTCTGAGTTGCGAAAACAAATGTTGTTCCAGTTTTTCCCTTGCAAAGATATTTTCATCGTTTAAAATAGTAATTTGCAGAGAAGATGTTGACCAACTCTCCAAGATGGGTTTGAAAGCTAGTTCGAAATTGAACTTCGGTCTCAATATTGAAATGTGTCCAGCGTAATTCCAAGGCTTTGTTTGAGTCACGTAAGAACTGAAATTTATATCGACACACAAATCTTGTCCGTAATATCCCGACTTTATCAAATATTTCAAATGCGTGCACCATACTTCATCTAAAGTTACTTTAGATACTGCCTTATCAAAAATGGACCAACTCAAACTTACAAACTCCTTGTTTATTCCGTCATAATCGTTCCTAGTAATATTAATAATGTGCGGTACTAGCTTTCTTATCATAATTGGTATGGTGTGGGCACCAATCATGTCTACATTGAAATAATTTTCAAAAGCGATAAAAGAAGAACGATTTAAGAAAGGGGTCAAAAGATTTTCTAAATCAATTGACACAATATTTGAATAATGTTCTCAGTTTCTGTATTCCTGTCGGAGAAATTCAATGTATTTTAAGGTGCTAACGTGTTCACTAAATAGCAAATCGATATGCTTAGATTTAAGTAAGGGCTGGCTCCGATAATTTATACCAGAACTGATTGAAAATAGTAGTGTAATAAAAAAATAATCTGAAAAGAATTAAGACACGTAATGCCGTACGGTATAATATCCATTTTATTGTAAACCAATAGATGCAAACGTATTATTGGACGTGTGGAAAAGTTACTTGAATTTGATGACCTACAGCTGAAACCTATTTGGCAAAGCAAATTAAATTCCTAGTATTCACAAAGGTTGTATCAGTACCTTTTTTAGAAGGTGTGTCAGTTTATGCTTTAGGGTTTGGCTAGTCATTATCAATTAGCATTCATTTTAGAAGGCTCTTTCCGAACATAACTTATTGTTATGGAAGTTGATTGATGGTTTGTACATGGATTTTATTAACAAAGTTTATCATATAGAATGTTTGTGCCCAAATCCATGTACTTTTGTATGAAAGAATTTTAAGTGCGACATTTTCATGGTTGAGTACATTTTGAAGATTATCAATAAATGCGTAAAGTAATTGCCATTAGTAATAACTAAACCATGTGCCATTGTAGTAATGAATTAAAATAATTCTTCAGTTACGGTTGATTTAGGGTCACAATACAATAGTGTTTAACTAATGTAACAATGAACATTTGTGCCCCTGTGCAACACGACTAGTTGCCAAAAAGCATGAAAACCTGAAATATTAACCTTGAAACCAATTGTTTGCTTATTAAACCAGTTAATTCTCGCTCAAAAACAATTTTAGAATTTTAACAAATGATACATTTATATTCTCAAAGTGAGTTCATTTCTGCTTTTTGGGACAAAGAAGAAAATTCAACGATTTTTCTTTTGTAATATTAGGAATTTTGTTAGATAGGCTATTCCATGTTGTATGTCACGAACACAGAGGCATGCACTTTATTTTATAAATCCTTTCTTGGCTAAGGTTGAAACCAATTCTTCTTCTGAAAATTAATAAATGCAATATGCAAAGGTGCTGCCAACATCACTTGTCAATGTAACAAAGTAATCATTTATGCACATGTGGATTTAAAAACATCAAGAATTATGCGTATGCTCATATGTTTGCATATGTGAAGTTTAGTTGTAGTCAGAGTATGAATCAACTTTCTCTACAATTTTAGGGTCCTTTTTTTACATAATATGAGACTCAACATTAAATTATTCAGCACACCGGGAAAATGTTTTCATTCAAGGGGAAGTTTGTTATTGTAAAAAATCAATTTATGTAATAAACTTATGTTTTAAAAAAACTATCAAGAAATCTAAACGAATTATATTAATAAATCTCTCTTGCTGTTAAAAAAAGAAAATTTCCGAATTATACTGTAGAGCTTTCTGGTCCACTGTCACATGTGAATCTAATGACACGCCATATTTAATGGTGCCTTTGGACAAGGTTGAATATTTCCACCATTACAGCAACATTCTCCCACGGTACATGCATTTCCACCTTTGATACATGTCATGTCATTGTAAGCAGCACACTCCGTGGACAACGACCAACCGGCGTCTTCTGATTGTGGTTGACCCATGATTAACTGTTTAAAAATAATAAAGTATAACGTTAAATAGTTTTCACAATAAATTTCGAACAGTTGATGTGTTGGTTTAGTTTATTTGTAGTTAGATTTTAATAAAAATCAACTTACCCCAATGTTAAGTAGAACAACAAATGTAAGTAGAATAAAGGTGGTGTTGAACTTGGCCATTTTTATTTTTTTAACTGGTTTATTCCCTTTTCAGCACGATTTTAAAACTCCTAATGAACAAATAAGTATATTTCTCACAGATAGAACTTTCTTTGCAACAAGGAAGATGTGGAATGATACCTCAGCAAACTTTTTCTTTTATACTATCACAATTTTTTGAAGAGTAATGTATTTCCTTGTGTAAAGAAGTGCACGCAAGCATTTTACTTGCTGTTCTAATTCATGGCGTCTGTTGAAACCTCTTTTTAACATAGTGGGTTGTTGTTAGCAAGGGATTAATAAAATGAAAAATAAGATTTTATGTCACTAAGAAATGCACAATTTAACTCTTCGGTAAGCAAATTTACCCTTTTCCTCTGTGTCATTGTCACCTTCACATGTTTAATGTTAAATAGAAATATACATGGTTTTCACATGTACACACACGTGTTTGCATCGAAAGTATCGAGCTGACTGCTGGAAGTGTTAAACCTTATGTATTGCGTTAATAGGCTTAAGTACCTAAGTAAATTTGGACTTCAATTTTCTGAAAATGCCCTGTCTGCAAAAAATTCAATTGCCTGCCTGCAATTCCAAGTCAAAATACGCGTGTGTTCATTCTGAATATGTTTTATGCAACGCATTTTGACGTTAACATGTAGTACAGGACAGCACCTTATACGTATGTTATGTGTATGCACCTGTATTCAAAATACAGAATGTACATATTGAAAATACGCATAAGGTACTGTATAACAAGCATATGGTATAGTCGGGAGTACTGTGGCAACAAAAATGACAATTATCAAAAATGCAGGAGTTTGATTATCACAATTGACGTACCTTTTAGAATGGGTTTTGTTGGAAAATGATAGGATTAAAAGAATATTATATGGTAAGTAATGCAGTTTTTACTTTTTAGTGGGTATCCCAACCTTCAATACTGCACCACAATAATCTTTACTGGCATCAAAAACGTTTTACCCAAAGATATATTTCTTTGTAGATATTGAAAAATTATGTGGAATAGTATCGGGCTACCTCATTTGAGCTTTATGTTAAAGAGATTAAGTACCTAAGTAAGTTTGTGATGTAAGATTCATACTAGAAATGAATGCAATATGTAAACTTAAAACTAACATACTAAATTTACGTTACTCAATAAAGCAAACGAGCAAAGTAAGTATATATGTGTGGGATTAATAAGTATTGCACTGTTCCACACACATAAATGTTTTCATATTTGGTTGCACTATGCATTAAACTAGTTGGAGCTCAGATTGGCTAAATAACAATGAACCTTGTTGAATTCTTTTTTAGTTCATAATCTTTTCTTGTTGAATACAAAATAAAACCTTTATTCGTGTAAAGATACGTAAAAACCCACCCAATTTAGTGATAATTTTAAATGATACTGGAAAATCAAAGGAAATGAGGACGAATACTAATAATTAGTTGTTCTTTGTTTTATAATTTAAATGATTCTTTATTTCATACACAGGTATGTTCAGTTATTTAATATAAACTTTAAATTTTTCTACGCTTTGTCAAAATTACACTGCATTACTTAAATTATATCAACAAAAGTTTGCTTTGAATTCTTAAAAGTATGTGAAATATTAAGTTTCCCATGCCAACTTTCTGTCATATGAATGTGTCATATTCATCCTTTTGATTAAACCTTTATACAATGATTCCACTAAAAATGTCAATGATGCAACAACATATCCACCAGATAGAACCACGAACACTGCTGAAATGTTACCATCCATAGATGTCTTCTTAGTGATACCACCACCGTTTCCATTTCCCCTAGTCTGACGCCCATTAAATCTCATGTGTCCAATTAATTGCGTCCACCATTCCATTATTCCAGAATTCTCAATATATCCTATTCGCGTCAAAATAATTAAAGGAATCCTTCCTCCAAGAGTAAAAGCGTTGTACCCTTTAAAATACGTTTCCTTCCCCAAATGAATATTTCCAAGTTGTTTGCTAATTCCACTGCTTTCTCTTTTCATTTGCTCACATTTAAAATGCGGAAGCAAAAACGCAATTTTATTACATTTTCCAAATTGTTTTCTAATCAATTGGTCCTCCATTTTCCAAAACTCTTGATTTTGCTCCATTACAAATGTGTCTTTTTCCTGAGGCTTCCATAGTTTGCCAGTAGAATTATAAAAGTTAATATATTCTCTTGTGACATTTTCAATTATATTGGATACAGATGGATGTATCATGGCATTCTGATAAACTAAATTATCCAATGGTTTCATTCCATTAGGCATTAAAAGCATAACATCCGAAGACACTAATGATTGCACTTCTGATGTGATACGGACTCCGGTTAACCGTTCTCTCATTCCAAAACGATTAGACATAATTTCAAGCTTAGTTGTATTTGTTATACCTTTTGATCGGAGGAAACTAGAGAAATAGACATCTGAACTTCTTGAGTAAATGGAAAAGTTGTTCTTTAAAAGTTCTTCAAATGTTTCGTATGTTAACGGCAGTCTTGGCTGAATCATTCTGTGAACATTATCGTTTTTGTAAGCACTACTTAAAACCTGTGCACCCAATAAATAGCTAACAAATACAAACTTGAGTTTATAGCTCAATGCCTTTTCTAAAAGGAAGTCGTCTTTCTCTAAATAAAAACTGAAAATAGCTATAAAATATCTGCTAATATCTTCAAATTTAAAGTTTTGTAAGCCTTTGCTAAAATATGATAGGGAAACTGGCCCTATGACCAATGTAACGATTATAAAAAACCAAACACACCCATCAAATGCAACTTCAAATGCTGCAAATTTTAATAAGCTAGTTCCATGATCCCCGCATGCAATAAATTGTAGGCTATTAACGGTATCCACTACCGCCCAAGTATATTTTTGGGGAATAGGACCCACATATAGTGCACTATCCAAGTAAAAGTTTGAGAAAGTATCGTAGTACTTCCTTTCTGTGAGTATACTATTTTCACAATTCTTTGAACCTGCAATGTATGTATAGTTTTTCATAATTGCTTTCCACACATGAGTTTGTGCATGACTCACTCGATTTCTTAAACTTGTGAATTTCTGAGTTAACCAATTGTGACCTAAATTGGAAATGTGATCATTGCAGTACTCCATTTGTCGCATAAAACTACCGATGGATCTACCTGTCTTGGTTAAAATGTTGTGTAAGGTCCATGTTAGCATTCCATTGGAATGGGGAAACGTCCCATTCTTAGCACTCCAGTATTGCTTGTAAAGTAACAATGTTACCTGAGTCACTTTAACGGTTAAACAGATATAGCAAATTTTACTGATGTTTGTAATCTCTACATTTGTAGTAAATTTCTGCGTAACGTTTCTCGTTGATATGATAAGAAACTCACACGGAACATTGTGTGTTTTGTACAGTTGCCAGTGCAAATCTTTTTCCAATTCTTCCCTGACCAAAATATTTTCGTCATTCGAAATGGTAATTTGAAGAGAAGGTGTCGTCGAACTTTCCAAAATTGACTTGAAGGGGAGTTCAATTCTAAAGTTTCTATCGTACGGTTGACGTGCTAAAAGATACTTTGGTCTGAATAGAGAAATATGGGCAGCGTAATGCCATGGTTTTGTTTGAATTACGTAAGAGCCTAAATTTATATCCAGGCATAATTTTTCTCCACGAAAGTTCGATTTGATTAAATATTTGGATTGAGTGCACGAAAATTCATCTAAGGACACTTCTGGTACATCCATATCAAAAGTGGACCAACCCAAACTTAAACTGTCTTTATTTACCCCCTTGTAATCTTGACTGGTTATATTCATAATGTGTGGCACAAGGCGTCTTAAAACTACTGGTGTATTTTGTGTACCAACGATTTCCACATTGAAATAATTATCAAGAAATATAAATGATGGGAAATTTGAAAAGGGATGTAGTACGTTTTCTAAATCAATTGTCACTTTGTTTGGAGAATAATTCCAGATGTTGTATTCCTCTCGTATCAGTTTAATGTATTCCGTAGTAGGAACTGATTTACTTAAAAGTGAATCATTAATTTTTGTCGCAAATAGAGACTGACTCCTGTAAATTATGTTAGAACTAGTTGTAAATGGAAGTATAATTAGTTTGAAAGCTATGCAACATATAATGTATTCTAGCATGGTGGTAGCCATTTGAATTCGTTACAAAGAAATGGTAGGTCATTTATTGTGTTGAACCAAACAGCGATTATGCTCAAGTCTCGACTGAAAACCAAACACTCTTTTTGTAACCTTCGCAGGTTATTAACTTTAAAGTAGGTGCACAAATCTATTATCCATAATCAATAGTCATTTCAATACTCAGACTCTATCAGTGTGGTTGGTCATTAGTGTTCATTATGTAAAGTTAATTTCAAACTTATGTAAGCCTTTTGTATTTGTTGTTTTAAATGAATTTAATGCCTAGAAAGTTTTTACCTAACTGCAAACAATACGCATGAAATATGTTTAAATGAGATGATTTATTATCTTTTTAAGGATAACAATATACGCTAAAAGTAATTGCTTTCAACAATATGTCGGGTGCGTGATACTTTGCTGATGAATTTAATATTTTCTTTGAATATAAGAAAATTTATATAAAAGGACAATGCAACTAATAATTCACATTAACGTTACATAAGCTAAATTAACTTTGCAACACTGCTAACTAAACGACAAAAGTAAATTAAACGTGATATCTTTAAAGATTAATTTTGCTTTGGAATAACCAAGAACTATAATTTACTTGTAACGATTTAATTTCATAGTTCTTCAGAATTAAATTATCAGTTTTAAATTATACAACAAAATTTATTAAAAATTCAAATTTTTACGTTATATTACATAAGTAATAGCCGAATCGGATTTTAACACAAGCTTATTTTAATTACAAAATCCACCACTGTGTTTACGAGTTAAATTTCTAGTTTTTATTCCCATATTTTATTGTACATATTGCGTAGAAAATGTGCACTTGAACATGAATTTATGCTGAATATTTCTTTTATAATGAACCCGAACAACATAAAAAACCATTTATAGATTTTTTAAATTCAAATCTTTAACTTTTAAACAAAGTTTCTTGCAAATGCTCAAAATGATAAAAATTATATTAAAAATTGACCAAACGAATTTACTTTTAATACATTGCGAATGTTTCATTATGATCACGAAACGTTTGTTTATATTTTCTATAAAAAATGTCAATAAAGAAACAATGTATCCACAAGCTAAAATCACAAACACTGCCGAAATGTTTCCCTCCATAGTTGTTCCTTTAATAATTACATCTTTATCCATGTCCTTATTTTGCTCAGGACGACTATTGAATCTCATATGTCCAATTAATTGTGTCCACCAATCCAAAATTCCAGAATTTTAATAAATTCTATTCGCCTTAAAATAAACGAAGGAACCCTTCCTTCAACTGTAAAAGCGTTGTAACCTTTAAAATAAGTTTCCTTTCCCAAATGCATGCTACCAAGTTTTCCATTTGTTCTA
>JAQFXM010007707.1:0-11542 GCA_034693345.1 Entomobrya multifasciata
GACCCCGGGGGCTGAAAATCAATAGGGTTCTTGCCCTTGACCATAGTGACCCACATACCAAATTTGAGCAAAATCGGTCAACGCGTTCTTGAGTTATCGTGGCGACGGACGGACAGACGGACAGACAGACGGACAGACAAACATGATAAAGTCAATACTTGCTGAGCTTCGCTTTCAGCGGCGTAATAAACGTAAACAATATACTTATCCTTTCTGTTGTATTGTCTTCGTCGAAATTTATCTGATAGGCAGGTTGACTTCGTTTTTTGCGATGTTGTCTGTTTTCTATCTTATTTTGGAACTGCCATGAGCAATTTATGAAAAATAAAAGCATTTTCTTTTCTGAGTAAAGCTATGAAACATGAATTAGATAAAAATTGAACAAATATTTTTGATGGAAGAAAAGAGAAAGTTCGATGGCACTTGCTTTTACACAAAAAACAGAATGATAAATGATGTGTTTTATTGACAATGATGTATTTTTGGGATAGGACAAGGAAACAAATTTGTATGAAAATTTGCACAAGATTTTAGGCATATAGATGTGTATACATTCAGAATGATAGGTTGAGTAGCAGAAAATTACAGTTTCAAAAAAGATTACAGGATTTGGAAACATTCACTTCTGACACCATAATAATTAATTTTGTTCATTGACATGTCCATAAGTTTAATGGACATGTGATCAAATTTGTTTAGTTTCGTTCTTTCAGGAAAATATACAGATAGGAATGATGAACGTGTACACAAAAAAAGGAAACAAAATGAACTGTACAAAAATTGTATGAATTACTTTACACAGCTTGGATAAATTTTACAGCTTATTTTACAAATTTATTTGTCATAATTTACAAATTTACACAAAACTCTCAAATTTTTCATCCATTTGAAGCATATATGGAATCACATCTTGAATGGAAGAACTTCCTAGAACACTCTTGGGAAAAAATATTTCCTGTATTGAATTCCCAGAGGCTAGTGACCTATTCCAAAAAAAAACAAATTTTCAATCAAATTTTCAATCATCAAATTTTTTACAAAATCCAAAAAACCAAATTTAAAAATTGAATCTGAACTCTCACTTAAGTTGTCTCAGTAAAAGTAGCGCATTTGCCATCCTCCTTCCAACTGTAACGGCACCCGCACCCACATTCCCAGCGCCATCTTCCATCTTCCCCCCAACATACTCCACCATTTCCTCCACAGCCAGCCCACAAATTTCCTCAAAAGCCCTTCCAACCTCTTTCCCTTTCCCAAATTCTCCTCCCAAAGCATACTCCTTCTTAAAGAGCACAAGCACCTTTAAAAACGCCAACTCGTGATCATCCAATCCTAAATTTATTGCAGTCTTCAAAAAATCCTGCAAATTTGGTATCCCTCCAGCATTCATATCAATTACAACATTTTGACAATTCATCAGCTCTCCATCATTTTGATGAATAAATCCCAAACAAAAGAGCTCCGACCAAGTGTCCTCCAAAATGAATACTTGAATTTCCAGCGGCAACACCGAAAATGCGGGTAGTGACCTTACCCAACTAACAGTGAGGAACAATAATCGTGATGCATTTTCATACAAAGTGGTTTGACCTTCTAAAGACTTCATGTTGGGGTCAATGTACTGCTGCACTTTAAATGGAATCCAGTCTTCGGGAACAATTGGTGACGAAATTTGCAATGGAATTGGGATCGGAGGAGACTGGATCCTAACATGGCGATCTACTTGATCCTCCTCCAAATCCGTTGTCATGGTTGCTGGTGAAATTTGCGTGGGCGTTACATCTCCAACTCCAGGGGGGTCAACAAGATCCAAAAATGATGGTGACACCGGGGGCGGTGGTGATGGGTTATCCTGATGACCTTGTTGGGTGACCATCGTGGTCAACGGCTTGCGTTCATTTTGAACAGCTGCTGAAACGTGTACAAATTTTGTAAATTTTAAGAATTAAGTGTGGATTGGATTTTTGGCAATGGCAAATTTTATTGATAACTTTTTGTTTTTAAATGTTACCTTCTCTCCGCATTCCCAATTCTTTGCACTTTTTCAACCTACAAAACTGACACCTATTTCTCTGGTCCTTGGTCACCACACAGGATTCACCAGCTTTACAGGTGAATGCCAACTCCTTCCTTACTGATCGTTTGAAGAATCCTTTGCATCCTTCACAGCTTAACACGCCATAATGCCGACCTTCCAAAATTTAATTAGCATTTTAATTAGCTTTGGGACAACATATAAATTTATTATGGGAATACATTATTAAAAATTAGTAGAAATAATTATATTTTAAATTTTAATTTACCTGATGCTTTGTCTCCACAAACTGCACACAAGTCTGCAAGTGTCAAGTACTGTTGGTATCCTGGACAAGTGTCGGTGGTCCCGGTACCGTTATCCAAAATAACACCGAAATCAGTGGCACTTATGACTTCGGACATGATTTGGGACAAGTCCATGGGATAAGGTAAAAACTCCATTGTAATTTAAAGTTAACCACTCAATTTTAAATTATTGTCCATTTAAATCAGCCTTCGTCTAAAAAAGTATACACACTTGCCAAAATACACACCAGAAAAATTAAGCAATGCAAAAAGCATGTCAGCAAATAAGCAGATGGACTGAACCATGATTAGGGCATTTTGGCGGCACAAAACCAAGTATGAACTATGCACTATGACATGAATGACGACGTGATGACATGACGTGACACACATGCATGACATCTTCATTTAATTCACAAAAGTGTATATACATGTTAGCGTCGGTAAACTATGTTATTAATTAAATGACGCCCATTTACATACAATTTTTGATTAAATGTAATCTTTTTTTTTAAGTAGAAGTGCATTAGTGAAAATACAATGCATGCAAGGCAAAGGGCCACACACGCAGAGCAACAAAGTTGAGCTATGCGTTGCGGTTTGGTGAGTGCATTTACCGTAATACTAAAAGCATGTGCGTAAGTTGCATTCTTGCTCAAAAGATGCAAGGATATTGTACTTTACAAAAAGCTTCTCTTGTTCAAAAAAGTAGAAAAAAGCAGCATGCATGCCAGCCAGAAAAGGAAGCTTTTTGTGGAGTACATTATGTGGATTGAGAGAGCTCAAAATATTCCTATTCTCGAGTAAAAGTGAGCTTTCCTGCTTTATGAGCCTGTTTGCATTGCTGAAACTTCAGCTTCGCTTCTCGCTGAGCTTGCTGTCTTTGTACTGCTCTGAAAAGGCTTGGCTTTTGCGTATATTTTTGGTCAGTGCAGTGCAGTGGTCAGTATGCAAAAGTTTCAAACATTTTTTTTTCTTCAAAAATTCGCGCCTTGAAATAACAATTTGAATTAAATAATTAATTATGCATAAATGAAAAAATATATCCCAGCTAATTTACATAATTTCTTTTTTAAACTCAACTCTCTCGTGTGAAAATTTAATGGCGGAAAAAACGAGATTCAAACAAATTAATAGACTCAAAGACAAGACAAGACAATAATATTTTTAACGAGATCCCTCCCTCATTAAAATTTCCAATGCTTCTGGATCCTCCAAAATAAGAACCTCTCATTTCATTTAAATTCTTATAACTTCCGGTTTCTCTCGCTCGACCCCCAAACTTTAATTCATAACATGCATGCTGCATAAGAATATCATCATCAAGCTCTCACAAGATGAGGACCTTTCTAATTTCTTCTTTGCTTCTTCACCCTCTCCTCCAACAGGTTATCCCAGCTGTCCACCTCCATGCGCTCCTCCTTGGACAGGTCAATAATGAGTGTATCCTCATCGTCATCGTCATGGACATCAGGTTGATCATCACCAATCTGGATACCATCCATCGGTGTTGGATCTGGATCCGGATCCTCCCCAACGAGTGGACCACCGCCACGACGACCCTCACGACCAGCGTCACCATTGTCATTGGAACTATATCCGGAAGTTGAAGACGCTTGTTCCGGATTTCCAGTTTCCTTCAATGGAAGTAATGCACCAGCTCCCTCCACTGCGCCGAAATTGTTTCCAAAACTCTCCAGAGATCTTTCTGCAAGATTATTGTCCAGTGGAGGAGGTGACTGCAAAAATAAACAAGACATCATATTTTAAAAAGAATTTAGAGGTAAATACTACATTAATTAGCTAATTTAAAAAAAATAAATGATAAAGGTGGAAAATTACGTGTGGAATATAAGCGATATATTCTGAATCGACACCGGTTGTGCTGGTAGCTGAACATGGCTTCCCCTTCCTTTTGGCAGGTTGTGCCACAGGTGGTGGTGCCTGTACCGCAGGTTCCGTCGGTGCCACAGGTTGTGCTGGAGCCGGCCCCACAAAAAAATTCGGATTCACATAAATAGTTCCACCTGTCACGCTGGACTGCTAAAAAATTTAAACAAACAAGATTAAAATTTAAAAGTATATTTTATAAGTATCTTGATAACATATTATAGAATACCTTTGGACTTTGACCACAAACGGCACCTGTGCTGCTAGCACTTGAATGGGATGACACTACGGAAGAAGCCGCACTGCCACTGCTGCTATCACTGGCGTCTTTTGTTCCATAAGTGTAATCCTTGTAACGCTGAGTGGCTGATCGAGGAAAGCGTTTTTTTGGATGTGGAGCAACCTTCTTGGCGGCATTTTTTGCTCTGGAGAATTCGCAATCCATCCGAGCCGAGTTGGAGTACGCTCCAGATCCAGATCCAGCCTCCGATCCAGATGCAGACGCAAATGCGAAATGGCTAGTTTGAGGTGAAGGAATGCTTCCCAGCGGTGACGGGAATCCTCCCTGTGGGGATGAGAAGTCGGTCCTTGGCACCATCGAGAATGGTATTGGATGCCGCTGCTGTTGATGCTGCTGAGGAATGTTTGGAGGCGCTCGCCATCCTGGTGGCCGTCCATAAGAATACTTTGGCTGTGGCTCCCGACGATAGTCCACCACATTACGCGCCCATTCATATTTCTCATTGCTGGTACGGATCTGCTCTGGACATTTAAGCTTTGGAATTTTGAAATTTCCTAATTGCTTCGCTTCTGGATAATTCATGCCAGCCTGTGCGAACAGGTTGTGGTAAAACTCATTCTGTTGCTCGAGAGTTTTGATTGGAGGAGTAGGCTTTGGCGTCTCAGTCTCGGTTGGCTTTTCCATTGGCTTTGGCTTCTCGGAGGGCCTTCGCTTCTCGGCTGGCTTTGGCCATCCAGTTAGCTTTGACTTGGGCATGATTGCTGATTCAGTTTTGAAGGTGTTAATTCAAGAGAATCATAGATAGTTGTTGCAGCGTCAAGTTGCAAACGATATAATAAAGCTAATTGGAAATTTGTTCCAGCTTTTATAGGAAACTGGAAATTTGACATTTCTTTGTTTCCAAATTTATTGAACATTTTAAAAATTTGAGTGAAAGTTTCAAAAAATTAAGTAAAAATTTCTTTTCTATGCTTTTGATTTGCATATGAATTGAAATATTTTCAAAATTTATTGAAGGTCAAATATCAAAGGGAGGAAGTAAGAAAAAGAATGCTCAATATTTCATGGACGATAATTGATAATTTGCATAAGATAGACTACTGTTAATTAATTATGAACTGAATTGGTTTATTTTGTTGCAGCAGATAACAGGGTTGCTTTGATTGCAGATTAGTCATGTACAAATTGAAAGAAAAAAATTCTGTATAATATTGAATGGTTTAGAAAAAAATAATTTCAAGCTTCCAACTGGAAGTGCGAAACGAAACCAAAATCAAAGTTTTGTAGATTTACATAATAAACTTGAGTGGTCTATTAAAATGAAATGGATATAACTTTTCTTTGTTGAATTAGTCAGCTTTTGAAAGAACAATGAGAGTCAGTCAAAAGACAAAAGACAACAATGGCTTGGTCAAGTACCTGAAGCACATTGCCCCAAAAAGTTTCATATTTTATCTTTGCATTTTCTTAGTTTGGTTTAGCTGTTCATTAAAGAAAGTCATGCATTCTTTGCAAAAAAATAACTTTATTTTGAAACTGAGTAAAAATTTGCATAATCTTTTATCTAAAACCGAACTACAGCTACATTAACTAGTCATGAGTATTTTTATACGCTTTTGGTTCAATAAATTATCCAATGCATATCCAATCTGTCATTGCAAATAATTTCCACGAGGCGATCTAGTATTTTTAAGGTGTTGAAATAATCCAATAAATTTTCAATATTCCACTTCCAGTGCATATTTATTTTCTAGAATACTCCAATGAAAATGCAGATGTCATAATTAATTTAATCAACGCATCTAGTCGTCCAATATCTTATCCGAATTATCCGTTGCATTTTATGCATAAGCCATTTTTAGCTAAATGCAAAATATGGTGCTCATGAATATTAATGATAGGAAATGAAAGGATTCGTCGAGAAAACGTATTTCATTAAATGGAATCATTTATTTCGTAATAATTAGTTAAATGCTTACATTTGCATGAAAAATGCATACAGTATACATTATATGAGTACATCACTCCATCTTTCACTTGCTTTCTTTCCTTCTCAGAAAGTTTTTGCATTGGAAGTCGGTCTTAAAAAATTTATTTAATTGAGCGGGCAGCAGGAGTAAAATTGCTAAGAAATCATTTAAATATTTCCTAAAAGTTAATTCTTTCAAATATTTTACAAGGTTCAGAAAACTAGTTAGCTTTTTTTCAACTGATAAAAATATTCATTTTTCAGTTTCCAAATAAAAAGGTATCCCTAAAATAAAAAATCAGCTATTCCCCAAATGCATCATTTAGAATTACAAAATAGCTTTGACCATTTAACCCTTTTTTCCTTCCCTTTTCCCTTTAGGTCGGCATCAACTTCCCAGCATTTCGGAAAATGAACAATTACAAGATTCCCAAACGTGCCCGGCGACAAATAATTACCTTGACTGGTCATCCTCCCACAAATGTTCCTGAAGATCCCAAGGACAACATGCATCGGTCCTCCATTCTCCAGGAACCAATCCTGGAAATGAAATGGGATGACAAAAATGACCTGGCTACTAATTACTGGACTCCATCCGCTTCTCGTCGTGGTTCCTCTGATAATCATCCATCCAATCCAGACCCCACCAATCCTCCATCTTCTCAAGATGTCCCATCACCTGGAAGCAGTCAAAGCAGCTCTTCCCTTGCCAGTGACACAGTTGATGTAAACATGCTTATCTATCAATGAAAAATTTGACCCTTTTATTTTGTAACATTAGCATATTTTTTACAATTTTATGGAAAACTCTATTTACTTTGATGTCATTTTATGCAGGTATCTGTCGAGATTGTTTTATCTGCAGAAGAGCAACATGATGATACTGACACCGAGCCCGACCCTGGTCCCATTCCACAACCTGTCACTGAACCCAATAATGTTCCAATGAGCCCTGTTTCATCAGTAAATTCCTCTGAAATTACGGAACGATTAAGTTCAGTGGACAGCCAGATAACAAGCGATACAGAGACTTCTATGGATGATGACGTTGAAGATGAGGATGAAGAAGATCAAGATGTGCTTATCATTGGGCTGTCGAAGAAGGAACGCAAAGAGGTTGATAGTTGGGATAAGTTATTGGCTCGACGGCAGTAGGAGTGAATTTTGATAAGAACCAGGTATTGTTTCACGAAATGCCCAACTAATTAATGAATGATTATTTGTGAATTATGTGCGTGTGTACATATGCAATGATTTCTTATTTGCTCATTTTGATGTTCATGTTTATTATGATTATGACGCAGACGCACATTTATAAATTGTTAAAAATGTTAGGATGTTAAAATTATAAATTAATGGTTTAATAGTTTGTAGGTGGTACTTCGTTAATAAAATAGTATGACCTGATGATTAATGGTGGTGAGCTTAGAAAAAATGTTAATACTTTAGCATAAGTGTTAAGACTGGAATATGGGCTGTTGTGTTGAGCGTAATGTTGCTGTAGCGCTTGAATTTGAGATCCATGCAAAGGGTTGCCATTACCTCCACCACCGCCGCCTCCTCCGGGACCACCTCCATAGTTACCATAATGAGCAAGATTGTGAAAGCCGATGGCCTTGTTTTGGTAGCTTTCTTCATAGTTTGGGGGCTGCTTCTGGGGCATTTGGAGGGTTCCAAATCCGTGATTATGAATGTTACTCTGGGGGCCACCACAAAGTTGATGATGACCTCCGACCCCAACTCCTCTGGGGGGGATTTGATGGGTTGTCTGAGCAGAGATTGGTGAGATTTGGCTGGCTTATTGCCAAATTATAGGAATTATTTGCGGGGGTGCCACACATTCCCCCAAGAGTGTGATGATCTGGGGGACTCATTGTCAGACTTCCGTCCATACTCAAAGGACTGGGGATTTCGTGATGACTTTGAGCAGAGGAGAGCAGACTGTCCGCACTTCGCTTCTTTCTTTGTGCTGATCGTCTGGGTGCTTTTGGGGCACTTTGAGATACAAATTGTTGTTGCTGCTGCTAGAAGTCTCCTAAGCACTGTAATGGATTCCCATCTGGGAACATGTTCATCAAGTAAACGGACAACTTTCACGTGGAAACAGGATGCAGCCACGTCTCTTGGAAGTTGATCCATGTGGTCGGCTATACTTTCGAATGCAGTGACAAAAAGCTATGAAAAAAGTTTCATTTTCTTGCCAAACACTTATACAGGCATAAATCTCGCTATATTATCAAACATAAGTCAAAATCTAATGAAAAACATTGACTAATGCACCGAAAAATCATGTCATTTTTTATTTACGTGACATGGGTACGCAAATGTGACTACATTACGGCTGGTGTCCTATCCCAAAATAATCCCCTCTACCTCCTCTATCATTGGTGTTGTACCCTTTAATCAAAATCTGCGAGACTTCTGAGTACGACCTCTGCAAAGTATGGGTTACCCCATCACAAAATGATAAAATCCAACATTAATAGGCCCGTACTCATAGCAATACAGGAATTCCGTTAAGGATACAACATGTTTACTAGACATGGAAGTGGTGAACATTTTGATATATAGCAATCACAGTTTTGTCTTCAATTTTAGGATCCAGAGTTCTGTACCTAAAAGTTGTCATTCCCAAGTACCCACTTGTTCACGCAATGAATAATAAAATTATCAGTTAAAATGGCTAAGTTAACATCCTATTATGATTAAATTAAATGGTACATTTCAAAGTGCACAATTTCTTCGTTTTGAGAAGCAAAGACATAATTTCGGTGCTTGAGTCATCTCAATAAACTTGTGGAAAATCTTGTGACATGCTGACATGCTATGGTGGTGGTCATTTGGCTGAGTTTTTTCGATTTTAAAGTATCCATTTTTGCATGCATTTAAATTGGGAATATTTAATTCTACTTTGAATCGTTATTTCTGTGGAAAGAATGGCTGAATTGTGATAAAGTTTAGTTTTCATTGATCCTCGATTTATATTTAATCGAGTTTCACCAGAATATTTTCAAAAGTTCTGTTTTTTTCACTATGACAGTGTTTTTGAGTGCATTAATGTTTTCCCCACTTTCGTCAAGTAAATTCTGTGGCGTCATTTTCTATGTCACTCTCGATAAGGCAACGCGTTGTTGTTGTTACCACTATAAAACCTTAATGCAAGTGGTCCTTTGTTTCTTAATTGTATCCAAATTTTGTCTCTTATTACCCAAGTTTGGCATTTCATGTAAAACAATATGTTATGTAACATGTTTCTGAAGAACGTCAATAAATTTGCAATAAATCAATCAAGCAATGAATAAATCAACCGTTAACAATGTTTATTTTTAAAACTTTTCCATGAAACTTTCCAAGTCTGAATGATGTTATTTAGGCATTACAGGCACATTACAGTTTAATCTATTCAATCAATCAATCAGTTATATCAATTTTAATAAGAGTAGAATTCAAGAAAATGATTTGTAAGGACCATTACCATATCATGGTGACCTGCCAAATTCAACGGAGTCTTAATTATCAATTAAGATCCGTGTCAGATAAACTTTTCCTTCCTTTTGAAGGCTTAGGAGTAGAAGAGGTCTGTTTTTTTCCCTGGAAATATCGTTACAACGTAAAGATATAATCTTGAATATTTTGCAAATATACTAATCACACATGTAGACTGATGAAGTATTTACTGATGAATTTTTACACGTAATTTATGTTAGTTGAATTTACCTCAATACAGGGCATCTGGAAGAGCATGGTCAGTGTACAAATAAGGACCAGTGCTAAAGTAGTGCGAAAATTCATTATCTTTTCTTTATTGTAAAACCGAAATTTTCACTGTTACTAGTCACTAAACAATATGATAGGTACCCAGAGGAATCAAGTGAATGGGTAAATACTAGGAAAATATCTTTGCTATGAAATACTCTACGTCAAGAGACATTAGTTATGAGTATTAATTTATTATCACGTATCAATGCCAGGAAGTCGATAAAACTGTTGTTAATTTTAATAATTTGCGTTGTTTTTCTTTTGATGTAAAGGCTTTACGTTGTAATTATGGCAACTAGTACTCATTAAAAACAGAGTTAAAAAGTCATGTACGTAAAATTACCTATAACATGGGTGATATGATCAAAGCATAGTATGTAAATGTAACTATTAATAATATAAAGCTAATCGAAAAAGTTTTCTTTCCATTACATTTATATAAAATACGTATAGTATCATTAAAGCTTTTTATTGTTTCGTATACTATATGCTATAATAGAATGCACAAAATGATATAAATATTAACTCCCTCAATTGATTTTTAATACATGATTATTTTACTAAATACGTTATTTAATGACAAGTTGTAAAGAAAACATTATACTCAATCACTCATCGCTTGGTATGCCTTACCGAGTTTTAAATTCTAATGTAATAGCCGACGGAAGGAAACTCGATAGCTGTCAAATTGAAATAATAATGATATGAGCGATCCGACAGCAGCAAGGAACTATAACGGACAAAAAAGTAAGGAAATATTATTTAACTCTATTGCTACAGGGGAACATTCAAATATTTCAATTTGGCTCACCCCAACCATGAATGTTTCATTGATCAAGAAGTAGTCACTTCCAAGTCCGATTGGATCATCCTTAAAGTCAGAAATGGTTGATTGGATACTCATTCCCAAAAGCTTTTCAATATCAACTGTGCCAGTATAAGATGACATGAGATGCAACCATTTCTTTATGTTTGAATTCTACAACAAATGCAAAAACAATTTAAAGATGAAAATGAATCATTGAATATACTATTTTGGAAATTGAAGTAATTATCAAACCACACAAGCAATGCAATACCTTCCAGTGTATCTGCATACCGATATAAAATAAAACAAAGCTTTTGATTGCACCCAGAGTTGAATGTATTAAACCCATTTTCAAGCCTTCGTATTCAATTAGTTGTACGAATAAGTAGGCGTACAAAAGTAGGTTTCGAATAGTGACAAATTTGAATGTTGTAGCCAATGTGTCATTAATCGTTGAGCTTTCTTGGTTTACGCATTTAAAATGCCGGAGTGAGCCCTCTACTTCAACTGGATCAGTGTTATTAGGGTGAACCAATAATTGAGGTTGTATTCT
>JAQFXM010007708.1:0-11542 GCA_034693345.1 Entomobrya multifasciata
TAAAATAAAATGGAATGTTGCTATATTCTTGCTCCCGACGTCCATTCTACGCACAGCTTTTCCATAACTTTCTTTTTAAGGCATCTGTTTGCAGCAATTGTTTCCATAAAGAATGGTACGCAATGTGGTCATATCCTGTATACGACAACGACACAATAGAAGTGCGTATGTTTATTGTTATTATACTTTCAAAAAAACTTTCATAGTTTGTACGTGAACGTATTTTAGATGTTAGATTTTTTTTGTGTGCTCTGCTAAGTAAGTAAGTTTATAAGAATTATGTATGTAGTCTAGTCGAATAACAATACAAGCAATGCAACAGTATTAGAAAAAGCGAATGCGAGTGGCATGGACTTTTGATGGATGAAATGTCAACACGTTTACACATGAAACCAGCGATAAGTCAAAAGCTGAATATTAAATTATTATGCAAATTTTCGTTGAAGTTTTGTCATGCATTCGTAAATACTGTCGAAAGGAAACATTTTAGTGCAAATATTTGGAAGTTTGTAACCATCTGCTTTCGCGTTCTACTCACCAGCAATCATCGGTGCATTATTTTGTCTCAATTCATCTATATTAGCCTATTTTTTAATCTTTATTTTCAAAATTATTGAATCTTTACCGATAAAATCTTCATTAACGTAATCTTCGGTTACATTTAATGCTCTTATACTTGAAAGGAAACCTTAATTTTTATCTAAAACTAACTCAACTAAAGAAAACCTTTTCCAAAAACTTGACAGATGTATTTGGTATTAGTGTGTTCTGCTAATGTGATTTGAAACAGAGCGTGATCAAAAACAAAAATTATATAGCAGTATAGCTGTTTTTTCAAACGAGTCAT
The DNA here is from genome assembly GCA_034693345.1 of Entomobrya multifasciata. Taxonomy (NCBI): domain Eukaryota; kingdom Metazoa; phylum Arthropoda; class Collembola; order Entomobryomorpha; family Entomobryidae; genus Entomobrya; species Entomobrya multifasciata. The sequence continues at coordinate 848 of JAQFXM010007708.1, forward strand.
AATACTTTTAAAAACCCTCAAGTTAATTTACCACAAACATATGCTTTCAGTGTCAACTTTCAACTATGCACATGATACGACATTTGATGCCGTCTAAAGTTTCTCAACGTGCCCCAAAAAACTTTTTACGAAATTTGTGTGTTCCCTACAAAGTTATGTAACAAAATAATAGCATACTATTGCGGAACAGTTCTTTTGTGTAAAAGAAACTTGATTTTTCTATGGCAATATATTTCATATTTTTTCCCTTTCTCACAAAATTGAAATCTCCAGACGGCCAAAAATTATACACGCGTCACCATAAGAAAAAAAATCATTCGTATTCTCTTCTTCCCATGACCAATTTACTGCAGAGATATAAAAAAACCGACTTCCAACCTTTGCACTAGTCTGATCATATTTATCAGATCATATGAGTTGATTATCTTCCAAGAGTATTTTTCAAGTGTGAATGTAGTGAATAGCCTGAACTTGCTAGCTGATGAAAAGTGAAAGCAACCATGTGGAAACGAGACTCTCATGATATCCATTCATTTGATGGAAAATAACCCGAAAGAAAAAAGGACGAGAGAAAGTTGGTATTGTTGCATGGTTGTGGGTGGGAGAGGATGGTGTCTTGACTTTGTTACGTTTGAGTAGATAATTAATGTGTCATATTTGAAGGAAATGGAGTTCTATTTTTGCTTAAGTAATTCACTGCTTATTCCTAGCTTAGTAGCTTTACTCTCTGTGCAGTTTCCTTTGTTTCTTGATCTTATACCTAGCAATCTATTTCCAAGGGTAAGCTTTTATATTTAGTTCAGAATTTCCACATTTTTCCTTAAATACGTTTCGAAATCAAGTGTTACCAAAAATATTTAATAAATTTTAACTAAATTTACTTTCTTAAATTAAACTAAAATTGTTCTTTTGTATTTGCTACTTTCATGTGAGACCAATACCAAGAGCAGCAGAGTTTTCTTCTGTGAAGTACACAATCTCTATCTAAGGCCTGTCTACCTTCTTCTCATACATTTTTGAGACGTTAATTGTCACAAACCTAATCAGTCGTCTGGTTAAACGTTTATACCAGCAAAATCTACGTAATTTATAGTACCAAAGCGTATGAGATGAGATTTGTCAAGTTACGCATTTCTGAAATAACAGCCATGACATTTGAATACCCATTTATCATTCTAGTTTTTCCTTGACTTCCTATTCTGTTCATGTAAACATTACACGTCGTTTATTAATATGACATGTCTCTGTTCCTGTTTCGTTGAAAAGTTGCAAGGGTGCATACGTAATTTAACTTATGCATGTTGTGTATGCTTATATATTGTAATGTAAAATGTAAATATCGGCAAACGTCAACATTTAGTTGGTCGTTGCCACTTGGACTTCAGTAAGTTAGTAGTAAGCACATTCTTGTAAAATGATGTGATGTGATGCGATGCGATCACTTAAGTAATATGTAACATGTATGTATTATGTAACGTGACAAGATCATGATATGACATGACAATGTAATAATGCAAGAGTATTTAAGGAAATCAATAAACAGAGTATCTATCTAGTGCTCTAATTAACTTAGACCTTACAACACGTTATCAGCACCACTGCTTAAAACAGTTGGGGCTATGTGAAAATTTCCGCAAGAAGAAAAACTTCCGTACAGGAAAACTGAAAAAGCAAAAATCAAGAAACAAGAAAAATAAGATTTCTTAACGAAATCAAAATGACTCCGCCTCCCGCTCCAGTTAACAATACAACCATAATCAAACGCTTTGATACTGGTTCAATTACAAAATTAGACGGTACTAACTACCGTGTATGGAAGATGAGATTGTCCAGTTTGTTTGCTAGCCATGACTCATTGGGTGTAGTTACAGGAACAGAGACCAGACCAAGTACGACTGGTGATTCCCAAACTGCCTGGGATCACAAGTCCAGAGAAGCATTAACTGCTATGCTAATGAGCATGACTGATGACCAAGTTGAAGCTGTTTGCAGTTGCACTACGGCTCAACAAGTATGGACAAAACTGGCGACTATGTACGAGTCGACCAGTGGTGAAAATAAACAGCTAATTTGGCAGCAGTTCTATCAAGTGACTGCTAAGGAATCGCCTCTAAAAGCGATGTGTCAAATTCAAAGTTTGGCTGCACAGTTACAAAGTCTCGGTACAAAAGTTGACGACGAAGCTATAGTAGCACGCGTCATTTCTAGTATGATGGATGACCGTTATCGTCAATTCCGAGAAGCATGGCGGTCTGTTGAAACCAAAAAGCAAAAGCCTGAGCTTTTACTTTCCAGATTAAAAATTTGGGAAATAGAAGAACAAGAGAGTTCCTCACTCTTAACGAGTGATACTCAAGCAACGGCAAAAGCATTTCGAGCTGGACCTCCAAAAAGGAAAGAGAGAAAATCAAAAGAGGAGATCGCTCAACTCAAGAAAAAGACCAATTGTCATGTGTGTGGCAAGCGAGGTCACTGGGCAGCAGAATGCCGAAACAAGAAAAGTAACTCAGAACAAGATCACATGGATGCTAGTAAAACTTCCGGTTTGAAGTCATTTGCCATTGGCACAAGTCAGGATGTGTGGTACAATGACAGCGGTGCAAGCATGCACCAAAGCAGTAGGAAGGAGTGGTTCACAACATTCACAGAATATCCTGAACCTGTACTGACCGAAATTGCAGATGGAAGCTTTGCCAAAATTCTCGGTCAGGGAACAGTGAGAGTAAAAGCACTGATTGGGAAAAGATGGGACGTAATAGAACTGCAAAACACACAGTATCTTTCCCAAGGACCGAACCTATTTTCCGAAAATGTCATGATAAGACTAGGCTATGACATCACCAAAAGTGCTTCTAAAAAGCAGCTATGGTATCACAAGGATGGAGTAGTCTCACTCACTGGATACCTTGAAGGCCTGTGCCAAATCATGAACTTCCGTCCGATAGAGAACAAGAGGAAGTCATTCAGTGTTGGCATAGAAAGGTGGCATCCAAGACTAGCACATGTAAACTCACTATTCCTGCAAGACACAGCAGACAAAGAAGCTGCCTACGGACTGGAAAATTTAAAATTTCCAAAGTTATCGTGTACTCCCTGCAAGAAAGCAAAGTCAAAACAAGAGCCACACCCAAGTTCTGTAAAGGAACTCCAGTATGAGGGTGGTGAATGCGTGCATGCTGATTTAGTGCATGCTAACTCAGTTTCCCGACGAGGAAATAAGTACTTTCTATTGTTAAAGGATCAAGGATCCAACTTCCGCCAATGTTATTTCCAACATGACAAGAAACAGACAGTTGCAAATGTGATGGATGCAATTAATTTCCTCATCACACAAACCGGAAATGCTTGTAAAATGTTCCGATCAGACAACGGAACAGAATTTGTTAATGCAGCACTAACTGAATATTTCTCGGAGAAAGGTATTCAGCATGGCCTCAACGCCCCACATGATTCCGCAGCCAACGGATTCATTGAACGTGACGTACGTACCGTACAAGAAGCTGCACGTGCCATGCTAATTGAGGCACAGATCGATGAAAGTCACTGGGATGATGCTGTTGGAACAGCATGCTATGTTCTGAACCGGACACTAAACTCCAAAAACAGAGAGAAGACACCTTATGAAATAATCTTTAAGAAGAAGCCTTCACTTCATCACCTTAGAATATTTGGCTGCAAAGCAAACGCCAAAATTCTTGACAAAAGAGGGAAGTGGACTGACCAAACACGAGAATGCTTACTGGTTGGTTACAGTGCCACCAGTAAATGCTACAGATTGTGGGCTATCAAAGAACAAAAGTATATTGAGCAAGCCAAACACGTTGATTTTGACGAGGACTTAATGCCTTTGCAATGCCGAAGAAAGAGCGTCTCTTTCACGGATGATTCAGATGATGAAATCGAACAACTTCAAGTCACTTTCCAGAACGAAGAAAGCACAAAAGTTGAGAGTCCGAAGAAGACTCCTCAATTTGCAGAAGAACAGGCAACAACACAGCCTGGAAATGATGATGAAGAGACACTAGCAATAAATGCTTCAGATGAGGAACTATTTCAAAGTCCTCAGTCTAGTCCTCAAACGCAAACTGTTCGAAGAGTTCTTAGAACTGATAGAAAGAAACCAGAGTTTTACCAGTCATCTTTCCTATCACAAGCAGAAATTCCAACTCCAGCTTCAGTAAAAGAAGCAAAAGAATCCAGATACTGGAATGACTGGGAAGCTGGAATGTAGTCTGAGATGCAAAAGCAGATAGCAAATGGGACGTGGATTCTAGTAGATAGACCACGTAATTTTAAAGTACTCAAAAATCGTTGGGTTTTTAGAGTGAAAATTGATCAAATCACAGGTCAGCTCGTCTTCAAGGCTCGACTTGTAGTGAAGGGCTTTAGTCAAGTTGAAGGAATTGACTATGAGCAAACTTTTGCTCCAGTAGTACGGTATGAATCTGTGAGAGCTATCTTTGCACTTGCAGCTGATGAAAGTTTGAATATAATTCAATTTGATGTTGAGACAGCTTTTCTCAACTCTGGACTTGAAGAAGAAATCTATATGGAGCAACCTGAGCACTTTAGCACAGGATCAGGAAAAGTATGCAAACTTGTAAAGAGTTTGTATGGACTTAAGCAGAGCCCTAGATGCTGGTATAAGAAGATGAAATCTGTCCTAAATGAAATGGGGCTACAAGAGACAAACGCAGATCCGTGTGTGTATGTAGGTATAATAAATGACGAGAGAATAATCGCATGCATTTTTGTGGATGACGGCCTTCTCGTTGGAAAGCACAAAAGCACACTGGAAGCTCAACTGGCAACTTTGAAGGATAACTTCAAGTTGACCAGACAGCCACTGACAAAATTCCTGGGAATGGATGTGAAAATTGATAAAAGTGGAATATTCATCCATCAAAAGGATTACATTGAGAGCATTTTGAGGAGATTTGATATGCAAAACTGCAAGCCAGCAGAATCTCCAATGGCACCTGGTTTACAGCTTGATGCAGCAGAAAGCCCAAATTATGATTATGAATATCCAAATCTCGTTGGAGCATTGTTATTCATAGCGAGATGCACACGGCCTGACATTGCGTATGCAGTCTCATATCTCTCAAGATTTCTGACTTGTTATGGAGAGTCGCATTGGAAAGCAGCACTGACTGTATTACGTTATCTCAGTGCAACGCGAGATATGGGCATATTATATAAACCAGGAGATGAGAATGATGACGACGACTGGTTAGAAGGTTTTGTTGACGCAGATCATGGGTCAGACATAATAACACGCAGATCAACAACTGGAGTTGTTTTTATGTACAAAGGAGCTCCAGTGTCATGGTGTAGCAAACGTCAGAGATTCGTCGCACTCTCAACAACAGAGGCAGAATACGGTGCACAAACTGAAGGATCAAAAGAAGCAGTTTATTTAGAAGATCTTTTTACTTCTCTCAAAAAGAAGTTAAAAGCAGCAATTACGATTTATTCAGACAGTCAAAGTGCACAGAAGCTGGCATATAATCCAGAGTTCCATCCGCTGACGAAGCATGTGGACATCCGAGATCATTACGTAAGACAGTGCGTACAGAGAAAGATTGTAGATATCAAACATTTGCCTGATGAAAGACAACCTGCTGATCTTTTAACAAAGTCAGTAGCAAAGCCAAAGTTCTTAGCAAAGCGACATCTGTTAGGCTTATGCAAGCCAAAAGATGAACGAGCTCCCAAAAGGAAACTGAAAAGTGTAGTAGTGGTACCTAGGAAGACTATGTACTCACTCATGTTAATGTTGGGTTTATGCATGATGACTCAGGGAGGGTTATCATATCAACACAACATTGGCAGTCCAGTATTGTGGCGACGAAGTTCATTGCCAGTTACTGCAGGATTTACTACACTGACGATTAGCATCAATCTCGTATCACCCTGTGAGTTGTTATCATCTGAAGGATTGGATGAAATGGTATTCAAGATACACAAGCAGAAATGTGAAGAAAAATATCACATTCTATTTTTGAATGAACTCGAGAAAATATGCTCTGTTGAAAAAACAAGAGATTTTTCCATTAAGATAAGAAGGAAACGATTTGTAATTATGGCTGCTTTCGCATTAGTAGTAGTACTCGTTGTTGTACCAGGCATAGCCATGGGAGGATATACAATTTACAAAGTTCACAAACTTGAAGACAGCCAAGAGAGTATGCAAGAAATGTTAGATGAGCTTGAACGACAAGTGCTTGCCTCAAATGATCGTATAGATCTGTTACATAAAGAAATAAAGGAATTAGCTGAGTCAGTAGACTCATTGCGCAGAGATTTTGATGACTTTCAGTCAAAGTCAGTACAGCTGAATTACATCATAGCCTACCTAACAGGAAATCTTTATGAGGGCCGTAATGTCATAAGAGAGACTGCTCAGAAATGGAAAGTAGGCGAGCTTGATGACAAGTTCTTTGATTACTTGAACTTCACACAGCCATGTGGAGAAGAATGCCCAGCAAAATATGGCATCTTTCATAGTTGTAGCTTAAGCAGCAATATGAAAAAGATTAATCTGCAATACTCAGTTCCTTTGATCAACAACAGTCTCAGCATTGTGGAGGCTGACCCATTTGAAATCGCTGTGAAAAAGGACACGCAAACATGCATTTTTCATTATACTGGGCCGAAAATAGCAGTTATTTCCAAAGATGATGACTGTATTTACGCATTACACACTGAAGTTGCGCCAGTAGGAAAGCTTGCACTGTTACCATCAATAACATGCAACCCATCACTGTCGTTTTCTGCTGATGGAGATTATTTTAAGAAAAAGGAATGCATACCGAACGAACAAAATAAAGATTATGTACAAGTAAAAGTGTACAATGATATGTACTTTATTTTCTGCTATGGCAGTACATATGAACTGGGCAAACGTAAAGTTGCATGCCCAAAGGAGGTTTTCACATTACCACTAACTGCGACTTTCAAAATAAATGATGTGGTATACTATGGATCTGTACTCAACATTGTTTATAAACAAACAGAGGATCCATTGTTCCTGGAAAAGATTCAATGGCACTTAAATGCTCATGTGAATTATTCATCGTTGGAGGATAAAATCAACCAAGAGTGGATTATCAACGAAAAGGAAATTCAGGCAAAACAAAGTTTTTATTACTTTGCAGGCGACGGAAATATGATATGGATTACTGTCGTCTTAATCACCTTTTTTATTGCCCTTGCCCTGGCATTGACCATCTACTGCAGACGGCGAAAAGCAGCAGCAGCAGCAGCAGCAGAGGAACAAAATCAACAGCCACCTCAACCAAATAATATTATTATAGATCAATGAGAGTGTTGAGTTTGGGGAGGGTATTGTAATGTAAAATGTAAATATCGGCAAACGTCAACATTTAGTTGGTCGTTGCCACTTGGACTTCAGTATGTTAGTAGTAAGCACATTCTTGTAAAATGATGTGATGCGATGCGATCACTTATGTAATATGTAACATGTATGTATTAAGTAACGTGACATGATCATGATATGACATGACAATGTACAAATGCAAGAGTATTTAAGGAAATCAATAAAGAGAGTCTGAAGTCTGAACACAGAACTCTAATTAACTTAGAATTCACAACAATTTATTTTTATTTTTCCTACTTTAATAACTTTTGCCAGCATCATTTGTTTTAAACGATTCACCACAAATAAACTCTCCAACAACTTGGAAGGAATATTTGCAACAAGTTAAACCATATTGTTGTAAAAATCATTTTTGAAACATTTTATTGTCTAACCTCAAATCTCATCTTTTATTATACTATGATCACACACTGAAGAAAATGTAAATGCCTAATTTTTAAAGATTAAAAATGTCAACTCCAGATCCTTGATTCCAGCTTAGTGACTAATTTTTTTTAATATTCGCATTTGTTTTAAATTGCCAATTTGTTTGGATGTGATATTGCATTTACAAGTATAAAGACAGTGGATGGATAGATGGATGAAAACGGTAAGATTTAATGATTGAAAGATATTCGATTTTGTTTATCATGGTTTCACTTGAGTTATCCAAATCTTTTCATGTTCATTCGAGAGACGAGTTAGTGAACAAAGTTCAAAGGGCAACTCGAGATCCCACAATTTTCAACTCTGATTTCACTGGACCATGAACAAACTAACCGTTGAATTGCAGGTAAGTATTTAAGTAATCTTGATCCACATGTACACTTTTATGCAATAAATTATTTACAAAATAATATTTTTTACAAATGGCGGGTCACGGATATTATGGCAATATAAGTAGGCATTTAAAATATGTACCTTTTTATAAAATTATGGTTGGAAAAATGAAGACAATGAAACTTTGAAAAAACGCGTCTTCTTGAACCTTTCATATGAGCATTAAAAATAAATTGAACTTATTGTCAAGATTGAAATTTTTTAAAAGTTGAATCACAATTTATTTTTGCAATAAAAAAATTCGCATAATTTTGGAAACATAAAGTTTAGAAAGTATTTACTCTGTTTATTCATCCTCATGAGCATTGCACCTATCAGTATCACAGTAGCAACGATCAACACGTTGACTAATATACTGACAACCAGGTGTATGAGTATGATTGGTATCGTAGGGGCCGCAACCCCTGCGCTTGGACTCTCCTACATTTGGACTGTCAGGTTTCGGTTTCTCAGTACGATTTGTGTATACATATTTGAAACAAACATCATCGTGGAAAATACATGTTTTAAGTTGTCCATTACTTCCTTTCTCACATTTCTTCTGATTTGGATGAGGTCCACAGTCGTAACACTTGACTATCAATTAGATGTTAAATACATCGAGATGTATATTAAAGCCTTAAATATTTACGACAGCTGTATGGTATGGAAAAAAGTAGTTAATTTACGTGCAAATTCCTTGTCAATGTCAGTGAGATACACTAACAGTGCAGCCAACAGTACAAGAGTTGATATTAAATTTAACTTTTTCTGAATGAAACTCATTTTTTTAAACTCACAAAACAAAAATTGTGGGAAAATACTGTTTCAGCAAAACAACCGAATTAAATATTTTTTAAATGCTTCAATTTATACAAAAACTAATGTATTATAACTTCATAACCAAGACTTTTTTTTGCCGAGTTTTCGGATAATAATGAACAACAAGCAATTATGAATCCAAGTACATCACAGGAAATTCACACAAAATAATAGGCCATAATGCTAAGGAAATTAATATCAGAGAATGACGTCGTTATCATTGATAAGCCTTTGAAAAGGGAACCTATAAGCTTCCCAAACACATTGTGCTACGGAAGCAAAACCAGATGCATCAGCTTAACAAGGTGTAAAACCTTCAAAAAAACGTTTTCTTACCAAGTAAGATGGAAATTGTGCACCAATATCGTTTTCAGTCATTTCTTAAATCTCAGCCAATACAATCCAATGCCATTTGTATCCATTCATATTTTTTTCATGAAATGCGTGACCATTGATACAGGCATAAATTTCGCAATTGCTGTGATTTTGATGATGGAAGAAAAATCGATTATATTTTTCATAATTCGAATTCGAAGTATTTATGCTCCTAAATAAAACTATAAATTGTAAAGATAATATGATATTTCGTAAATTGGTGAAATATCCCAGAAAATCCTTCTTCACACATCAGTCTATAAGCTCTAGCTTTTTGCCCTTCGGTACAGTTCTTCTTGAGCTTAATTGAAACTAGGCTTCAGGTTAAGCTTAAACTGATTAAACGGGAGTCTACAACATGTACTCCATCTTAAGGGATCCAAGGTGTTTTTCCTGTAGAACCTATTCCGCTTCCACTTTCAAATTTTACAACCAGTTCCATATTTTATTATATTTTACACATGTAAACTAATATTTATTTAATAATATTGTTGTCGCTAGTTGCGTACTAACTTTAATCCATTCTCAAGTTCAAATCAAATGGGGAAAAGGACGGAGCTACTTAATATAATATACACGCTAGAATATATCGTGCTGACGACTCGAATTAATCAAAAATTATGTTCGAGAGAAATGCCTGAAAAAACATAACAAAACAATTAATTTCATCACGAAAAATTCTCAAGTGTTTTATTTTTTCCTCAAACTAAAGCAAATATTGTGCATTGAATTGAGTTGATTCAATGCAAAGCTGAGAGATAGAATTGAAAAATCAAGGTCATGTTGAAACTGAAATTTGATGCAACTTTGTTTTTCTTCTTTAAGGTGGACACCAAAAAAAATATGCACAATGGAATGGCAAGGTTGACTTGACCTCTTCGAGAATTATGATTATGTGTTGAGGAGTAGGGTGTGTTGAAGCTTCCATGAAAGTGAATAAATTTCCTTTTTTTACATTTATATTTTCATGACGAGCAGTTACGGAAATATTTCATTTTGCAAAATTTTCCAAAAAATAAAATAAAACATACTCACATTGCAACTCATTATTTCATTCAAAATAAAAGGGGTGTGTAAAATTATGAATTATTTTACTGTTCTGGCTGCCAGTCATGGGAATTGCACCTGTCAGTATCGCAATAACAAATGTCGTATCTTTCACTCCAAGTGTGACAACCAGGTTTTGGATCATGTTCCTTTCTGTAAAGGGCGCATCTCCTTTCCCTAGATTCTCCTACTTGTCCTCCTTGTGGTCTATCGGCGGTTGCATTGGGCACACTTTTTGTGGTTACAAATTT
>JAQFXM010007709.1:0-11539 GCA_034693345.1 Entomobrya multifasciata
GGCTATTCGTAAAACTTCCGATAAAATGCTTCAGTGTATGGCATGCTATTGAAATTAAATTTCAAATTAGTATTTAATGTCACCAAAATGAGAATTTTTTTTACATTGTATAAATTACATACTTAATTCTGTCAGATAACGTTGGTAAACGTGATCCGAGAACTTGGTCAATTTCGTTTTGTAGTTTTTTCTGTACGTTTTGATTTTCACTGATGTGCAGCAGTGCCCATGATAACGTTAGTATTCTAAATGAAATGGGATTAACAGCTTGTTATTTTATAAAACTGAACAAAAAGTATAGGAATATGTTGTTTCTTACGGGGGTTCAGTTCCCGCCAAGAACAAACTGAAAAGTCCAGCAGTAATGTTGGCTTCTATTAAGATTTTGTTTTAAAAATTATTTAATAAAAAGTTGTCTTATTTGTACGTATAGTATACGTTTATTTAAACAAATATTTAGAGCATTTAGTATTTACTTTCAATATCCTTTGCAAAACTACGGTTTTCTTGTGAGTCGGGTATTTTCCCATTCTTGGAGTGAACGGGAAAATCTTCTAGGTCACTAATAAAGTATGAAACGATTCGATTGTTAAAATTAGTTGAATTGTAAGAATTAATTTTTCGGAAATCCCATTCACAAATCTACAAATTCGAACAATATTTACCCCAATTGGTTCGTATTTTCAATAGTTTCATCATGTTTTGAAACAGATTCCTGGAATTTTCTGATTATTATGTTGAGACTACTCTTATAACGATCCCATCCAAATATTCTCGGAGCTATGAAATTTATAGCTGGAGAATAAAAGTATCCTGTGGTCTCTCCCATTACTTGAGTAAACAAAACTGCACTATAATAGTTTAAAATAAATACATATTCTCAATATATGTTATTATACGTATTATTCACTATCAATATTAGTAGTTATTTTAAATTTCATATCTTACAAGTAAAGCTCATCAAACGCATGGACCAAATCGGATTTACTTCCATTCTCCAAATATAATCGTTCACCACTTAACGTTTTCCATACGGAACTTATCATAGGAGCATTAAATAACCGATCTCCAGAAACTGGAGAAGCTTTCTGTTGTCTTAACGATTCTATCATGGTGTCAACTTCATCCATTATCATTGTTTCTCTTGAAGCTTTAGCAAAATGAAAATTTTGTATGGCACGGACCATTAATTGGCGTTGAACTTCCCATGGTAATTCGTTTGGATCTACGGGTCCTTTAAACGAAATATTCCAATCATTTACATCTGAAGCTTAGTTCTATAATTTTTTATAAGAAACTGAATTTTTACTATGAAATAAGCATACCGAATGGTCCTTTAGTAAATTGCACCATTGCAGGATGATCTTCAAATCTTCCGAGTGCCGTTTTTTCCTGGAACAGCTCTCTTAAAAGCTGATGATCAGTTATAACAACGACACTATAATGAAATATTTATACAGTTTATAATAATCTTTGAATGTTGAATTATATCAAGAAAATTTTATTATTGTTGGGTTGTATAGCTCACTTTTTTAATCCAAATTGTAAACGATAAATTGGTCCGAATCTTTGAGCCCATTGTGTAAATGTTATGTGTGGTCGCGTGCCAACTTGTAACAAATTTCCAATTAGGGGAAGTGATATCGGACCTATTAAATTATTTTTAAAAAACGAGGCTGTAGAATTATAACATTAAATTAAATTAAACTTTAAATTTACAAACCTGGTGGTCGATTTTCTGCTCCAAAACAGTTACCCATCATCAAAATGGCACACAAAGAAATGGACACTATCATAACCATTACTACTTCTATCGCATGCTTGTATGAAATTTTTCTTAAATCTACTGGAATATTGGATACTTTATGCCACACTTATTTAACAAGACTGACACAATGTTATATTGTATCTATTGTCAATGTGTTACCTTATCATCATATTCATATTCCAAGGTCAGCAATGCAAAAACTTGTGTCTAAAGATATTAAGATAAAATAAGCGTCTTTCCAAAACAGGTTTTCATGCTCTGCTTGCGTTGCATAGCTTATGATTTTAAATGGTTTTTAGTAAAAAACGTGTAACCTTTTCATTGTATTACTAGCTTAAGAATAAAGTCATAGGCTATACTATTCACAGGTTACTCTAATGAGGCTTTGTACAATTTCCATAAATAATGAAAATTTCTTCATGCGATTACCAGTATTTTTCATGCGTCATTGTGAATGATACAAAATATTAGAACATTTGTTCTTCTATCTTCATCCACTTTTTTGTAATACAAATTTTACGCAAGAATAAATTTCCGTTTTGGTACCTTTAGATTTTAGCATAAAAAATGTAAGCTTCTCTTTTTATTTATAATTGGCAAAAATTGGCATCTCGTAATATTTACTTTGGGTACAAGTTTATCACTTTAATTTGGGTTCAGCTGCATTTTCGTTTCAACTTAATTGTAATCAGTCAATGTACACACCTGCTAAACTGTAATGAAATATTCTCGACTTGTCAAAATGGACAAGCTTGATTGAACAAATACAACGTAATAAACCGGTACCTGTAAGCAGTGTACTCACGACAAGCTAAAAAAATTGCTTCTTTACTGCAGATCTTGCTCATGACAAGCTAAATTGTGAAAGGAGTACAAATTTGTACGCTTATGAACCTATTCGCATCACAAAAATATTTGCATTATAATTTTTGAAAAATTCAGGTAATGAACATACTTTCTGGACAATAGTACTTGTTATACACGTGTTTATAAATTACCTACCACAACACATTTTATGGTTGCGGAAAACGTTAATTGTAATTGTTATACGATGACGGAAGGAACATTCCTTAAAACAAGTTTTTATGCACATGAGTTGTGTTAAGAGTTTTTATCTCTGTTCGACGTACTTAAATGCGTACATTAGTGTTTTGTGATGGTGATGTGATGATGCTCTTCATCACGTAACATAAAATGTAACCGGCTTCGCATGAATGCTCGCTGATTATAAAACACTGACCGTAATTAACTTGCTTATAACATGCTCATCGTTGTAAGCAATGAAATAACATTGAGCTTCGCAGTTTAAAATGCATAAAAAATGTGTGCGCACATTGAACTGCCAAAAACAACACTTTTATGAACTAGCAACATTTCTAATGCGATTTTAAGCTCAGAATAATTAGTGATCACTTGTAGCTAAAGTTAACTCATTCTTTCTTTATGCTGCTATCCGTAAGACAACGACAGGTTTACTTAAGACTAGGAAACTTAAAATTAAGCATAAAAATATTTGACAGTATTAAACTCCAAAAATTCGTTCGAACGAAATTTTCAGTAGCCCTCTATTCATCAAATGCATCAAACTTGCATTTATATTTTGTCATCGGGAATTAATTAGTTTGGCTTTCTGTCAATATTCTTTTCACAACAATATGTTTGTTCGTTTACATATTCGTTTAATACAAGTGTTAATCACATTTCATCTGCATATGTATTAGAAATATGGACATGGGACTACTGAAATCGTAATGAACTGACTCCGCAAATAATTGAATTACACTTTTTTTAAATACAAATGTAAATTGGAAACATTTGTATGATACGATATGTTCTTTTGGTCACACATTAGAATGAATAAACTATAATTATGCATAACTCATCTTCATCGTAATATACTTATATGCATTAGTTTGACTTCTCAGTTTACTCATTAAAAATTTCACCTTTACTGTTGGTGCTGCAATTGAAATATTTCAAGTAACAAACTAAATTGATACAGACTTGGTTCAAATTCTGGTTGATATTTCGAAGCAAAACACAAACAAAATAATGACTTCGAACTAGCTTCACAATTACGAATTACTCTGCTGACAAAATCATGCTCAAATCTTAAACTATTACAACGTTTTACCAGCAATGTAAAACTGTTATGCATGCATGTGTCTGGCGACCTTGAAACTATTATTTAAACTTTCATGTCTGGCAGTAATGCACAGAAATCTTGTACAATCTGCATGTCATTCCACAATTTGTGCATACACACATTCAAACATACAATCTAGAAAGACAATATCCATTACGTAAATTAAATTCTGTTCATAGTCTCAAAGTATTCAGACATGAAACGACATGTGACATTTGCGTTAATTCTTAGAAATTGTATTTGAGCGCTTTGGCTAATATTTGAAAATGGGTCTATTAAGTACCCTGTTGTGGGGTGTACCCACACTCATTATCTTGTTGGTTACATACATTTTGTACAATTTGCAGTCACACAAACAGTATTTCAAAAAACATAATATACCTTACATGGGAGCCGGATTTATTCGTTTTGTGAAATTACTTTTGGGAAAAGTGTCTCTAGTTCAAGCTGAAAGGGAAACTTATGAAGAAGCTGTAAAATGCAACGCTCCAATAGTTGGATTCACCAATTTATTTTCTGGATCCCGTGGAATTTTCCTAGCCGATATGGAAGCAATGAAAAACGTGTGATACTCGGTTCCTTACGGGGGAGGAGAAAGAGCATCTGACCTGGTTCGTGTGAGTGGGCGTCAATTTCTTTTATGGAAATAAACCCAAAACTTAGGAAATGCTGTATTTTATTTTATACAAAACAGTGTTGACTTTATTTTACTGTTTTCATAATAAGTAACTTTTATAATAATTATTACAACTAGGGAAACTATAATTGGGAAGACTGAAAAAGCCCAATTAAAATAGTCCCGAATATATGTGATGTAGTTACTGAAATTCCTGAGGAGAACTATTTGATGCTTCTCCGTTTGTGGCTATCTGCTACATTGTGGCTGCGGTGGAGTTTGAGATACTGCAGTTCCATTTCCATGGCATATTGTGGAAATGGTTCACTGGGGAGTTGGCGTCGGCAGAATAACTTCTCTAGAGCTGCGTTGTGATCAGCTGGCGTACCATACATATTTATAAAGTGTGTTTGGAATTCGTCCCAGGAGGATATTTGCAGCTTGGTGCGCTGCCACCACAAGTTCACTTCTTTTTGCTGCGAAAAAATGCTGGCGAGGTGGCATAATCTGTCCTGGTAAGGTATGCACTTTTGGTCCATGTAGTGCGACAGCTCCTCCAAAAAAAATTCGGCGGTGTTCAGAGCGGGATCGAATTTTGGGGGAGGCAAGTGTGTATTGGTGTAGATGATAGGTTGGGGTGATGATGTTTCACGCCCCCTTCTTCTTAAATGTAACGTATCTGGGCCCCTTGGGGGCGTTGAATTGTACCCGTTACTGGCAGCTGACACGTAATGTGTCGAAACTTCGGACGGTGAGGTTGACAGGTGTAGGGGGGCCGTTGGGTGAGCTAGCGGTTGTACTGGTGGTAGTTGAGCTCGCACGATTTCGCAAATTTTATGGTGAAGCGGACGTGTGATTCTCTCACCAGATATGAAATCCTCCATTTCACTGAGATCTCCCATGATTTTTCCGAAATCTCCTGTGATGACCTCTTGTGAGTGGAGATAATCGTCGCGTAAGTTGACGAGGTCAGTCTCCAGTTGAGGCAGTTTTTCGGAGATCGGTTGGATGAGTGCCTTTACGCTGGTGTGGGCATGTTCGGTGAATCCTCTGGCGTCCTTGGCAATGTCAGCAAGGTCTCCCTTTAACTGGACTTTCAGCGTATCCAGGTCGTGGCGGAGCTGGAGGATTTGTGCTGATTGTTCGATAAGGGTTTTCTCTGTGGATGCAGACATGGCGGTTGGTACGGTACGCACTTCTGGTGGACTTTGTGGAACATGGATTTGGGAACGCCTCCTATTTTTATGTAAAAGGGGCGGAAAAAACCAGTCATGGATCAGTTGGCACATTTTCGTTGTCATTATGTAGATGTAATAGCAAAAAATGACTCCAATTATCGGAAGTAAAGCAAAAAGATACGGAGGTTGTAAGTAGCTTTGGAAGCCCTCCCACAGCTGATCTATGATGAACATGTTCACTTTTTCTGTAAGGTTAAGCACTGTTCACTACAAATGTTATTTAACTATGTAAGTAGCGTTTTTGCACTAGTAACAAAGTTCTTCTGAAGGTTACTGTTGTACTGAAGGTGAGTAGAGAGCAGCAACACTGTCAGGGTATTTAATAAAGGCTTATCCACAAAATGAGTATTATTACCAATTTGTCGGATCTTCCGAAAGGTCACTGTTGTACCACTGATGGGTAGAAAGCACTAACTTTTCGGGCTTCCGAGAGTTCCTGTTGTACCGCTGATGGGTAGAGAGCAGCAACTCGATCAGGTTGAATGATTTAATGGTTTGTCCGTGAAACGGGTTTCGGTACCATTTATGACACTCGGTTCCTATGGGGGAGGAGAAAGAGTATCTGACCTGGTTCGCGTAGGAGTGGGCGTTAATTTATTTGATGAAAATTAAACCCACAAGTATAAACTGCTTGTATTTAATTTTAACTGAACAATATTATCTTTATTTTACTAGTTCAGAAACAAATAGTTTACAATAAATAATATGAGAATGGGAAATTAAATCTGGGAAGACTGAAAAAGCCCAAACTAAATAGTCCCGAATATTTGTGATGTAGTTGCGGAAATTCCTGTGGAGAACTATTTGATGCTTCTCCGTTTGTGGCTATCTGGCAACTCATAGTCTCTTCATGGTCATAGTCCAGTTTATATGGTTTGTTGTGCTCGTGTACTGGATATAGTTGGGGTGATGTGAGGAGGATGGATCTAGTACAATATGAGGGGCTATAATGCATTAAGTATATAAATTATTGCGAAAATAAATGAATCCACAATTTCGAATTGTGGGTATTTTGTTCACAATATTCACAATCATTTCCTTTTTATAAGTTACTTTCAGTTAATTTTGAGTTTTAATAAGCCGTAAAAATGTATTTATTCCCTGTATAAATTTAACTAATATTATTATTTAATTTTTTTCTTCATAGCGTTGTAAGTGTAATTAATTATGTCAACCAACTGAAAAATTCGATGTAAGAAATCAACCGAATATAAATAAAAATATACAAAGATATGTACACATTGAGATTATGTCTACTGCATCATTTCTTAGCATCTACAATATAAAACTATTTATAGTGGTTATGAGAGTATGAAAGCATCTAATACCATTTGTACCACATTTCCCAACTGCTTGCTATCTTTTTAAAACCATTTTTAACACAGCTTTCACTAACTTTGACAAACTTTCTCCCCGGCTGCTACACATTATTTTGTAATATTGAAACGTTTTAATTTATTTAAGGAAGTTGTTTAGTTTATGCCGAATTGTAAAGTATCACTGATTTCAATATTTGAGCATTCAATTTTACCAATTCTTCTAGCATATTTCACTATGTAATTTTAAGCTGCTGAATTTCACAAGACGACATCCTAAAAATATCGCATATTTCACACAAAACATAATGCGTTCGTTTCCTTATGCGATATTTTAGTTTCTAGTTTCATTTCGACTTTTTGGAAAATTTGGTACAGTCACAATAATATTTTAAAAAATAATTGCATTCTATCTTTCGTTTTTTCGCACATTACCGTCCATTTTCTTATTTTCCGAACACTTTGACGAAATACACAGCACATGTTTTCGAAACCTGGGCTCAAGTAAGTACATGTTTTACTCTAGCTAAACCGTTTTTTGTCCCCATTTTGAGTAATAAGGGGTATTTTTTAAACCGTTAACATTACATTGCCTGGGTGGACACGTTTACATACCTGAGGTTTAATATCGCATGTAGTAATAGTGCTGTGAAGGAAGTGCACAAGATGAGGAGAGAACTCAGCAGGATCCGGCTGGACTATTCGACCATTCCATTTCAATAAAATATCAACTAACGAATAAAACCATTGTAAAACCATTGGAATAACGAATAAAATAATTAATTTTGTTTCCAAAATTATTCGAATAACGAATTATTTATTTATTTGAATTACGATTATCAAATAACAAAGTACAACTACTCGATTTTTAAAAAACGTTACAAAATATATATTCAGCATGAATTCATGAAATAAGCAAATAAAGGTCCAAGAATATAAGGCATGATTCCAAGTAGAACATAAATCAAATCTATGTAGAAAATTGACCAAGCCAGTTCTCAAGTTACACTGAACTCATTTTTCACAAACAGTGTTTTTCTACAAACTTTTTACCTAAAGTAAACCTCATTCCACTCAAAAGGTAATTGTGAAATTGGAACACGTTTTATCTAGCCGTTCATAAATATTGACCATTTTTATTGCAATTTCATTTCAATGTTGTCAGCATTTATGATTCTGTTTTGTAAAACGGCCAATGTTGTTATTATAACCAGCTCCAGTGAGCTAAGCAACACAACATCGTCGCCTTTGTTTGTCAGATCTTATTTTGAAACATGTTGAAAGTAAAACATTAATTTATCGGTCGTAAAATGGTACACAATGGTATTCAAGTCCATCTTTTAGATAAATGGGTGACATGGGAAAATTGAGCAAAAAGTGCATCTCCCCTCTTTTCTTTTACAAATTTCGTCAAAGCCTCAAAAAATAAACAAAACAGGGATTCTTCTTCATTTTTTATTAATAAACAAAACATTTAAGAACAAGAATAAGTTTAAATATTTATAAGTAGAGCACGCCAGTTTTGTATCCATGTGTCAATAAAAGTTACGATAACTGAAAGCAACAATCCGTTTTAACTTTTCTTTGTGTTTGCTTGTTTTTTCAACTTCATACTTCTTGGCATTCTCCTTTTAAAATTCTCATCTTCATCTTGTGAAAAAATGACAATCATCAAATGAAAATTACGAACTATAGTTTTACACGAAAAGCATGGACATTCTAGCATTTATGTAGCATTATATGTCAAAGTCATTTTATAATCAAACTAAATATTTTTAAATCTTCTATAAATGCAAACTTTCCTGGGAGGTATTCCGTATGAAAATTCATAAGTTGATAGAGCATACAAATCTTATTCCAACATAACGATCAATATCATCAGGAAACATTTTTTTAACAGGAATATAAATATTTTGAAATCGTTAATATATGATGATGGAAAACAAGATAACATTTTCAATTAGAAGCAATACATAACATACGAACACAGAGTAAAATTTATATTCAGCGACCACCTTTTATAGAGAACTCATGGAATAAATTCACTTCTGTAAATACTGTTCCAGGAATTAGCAAGTTGTGTATATTAATTATATACTTATATTTAATATACCGATTTTAAAGAATAGCTAATAACAACCGGTACGAAACGATATGGAAATTTTTAAATTACGTTGAAGTTTCCTTAAATGGAAAACTTCGTAAATAGAATTCGAAGCTGTGTATAATCAACTAGCTATTGTATTTTGACAACAATACGTTGACTAAATCTATTATAAATTATTTGCAGTGCTTGTCAATTCCTGGAACATTTAATACAACCTTTGCATGACTGAATCAATCGAAGAGTTTTCTATAAAAGGCAGCTACTGAATATGAGTTTTTATTCAGCGTTAAGTTTTTATGCATTTTTTATTCAAATAGTTTCACGATGAGACTGATCGTTATGTTGAAATAGGATTCGAATGTACTTAATCAGTTATCAAAGTTTTTGTCAAGCCATCCATAAAAGTTTCCCAATATAATTGTTTCTATATGAATTTCTACGATTTGTTTCATTGTGTCGTAAATATCCCTTTATTTGTTATTTACTCAAATAATTATTGTTGAAGTATTAAAAACATATTCTGATTTAATACCATTTTGTATAACCAAACGAGCTCCTTTTTTGTTTTTGAATAATTTGCTAACATTATAAAGTTGTTTATACGTACGATTTCCAGCAGCCCTAATACCAATAGGCTTATTGTAAAATAGCGTGCATATGTGAACATTGGTACATAGCTTCATGCATAAAAAATTGTATAATAGCTCAAACCATGACGTAAATGATACACAAGCTGGTAATGTCAATAGTAAATTCACAAGAAAAAGGTAGATTTTTATATCCTTTGTTTTCCTTTTCATCCTACATTCAAACTACCTGTTGATCTTTTTTTGGTTACACATTGGTTTGGCAGGTAACGCTAACTCCCTGAAAATGGGTTTCTATGATTGTGCTTGTTAGCCCTTTGGTAAAATGTAGCTTTGTAAACAATAATGTGAATCATTTGTCGCATGTGTATGCATGGATGTTAGATGAAAATCCAAAAAAACATTACGCTGATTCGTGGCGACGCTTTTCAAGGTAAAAATGTTGGCTGGCTTCACATGTTTTGAGGTAGATACTGAGTGGCACTCCTTTTTGGTAAATGCCACTTAGCAACAGTCTATCTCAGCTTTTGGTTTTGGGCTATAAATGTTTGGCATTCAGCATTGCACTGTTTTCTTGTATAGGTAACCTTGAAATTGTGATCATTACGAACAGGTTTTTATGCATTAGAATCTGTTCCTCTAAAACATTGTATGTGATATAACTACTTTATTTTCAAAAAGGTTGTTCTTTAGTGTTGGCATACTTGATAATAAAGCAGCCGAATATTTTCACTGGCTGCTTTTACACGGCATTACTGTAAATTACTTACACAAAAATCCATAGCTCAATTCCAGCAGTTTGTATATTTATTATCTGTTTGGTATCATTATCAACATTAAAGTAATAAACAATCTAGATTCAAGTTTTGATTGACTTTGATTCATTTTTTTGAATCAATTACCTATTCGTGTATCTGAATATTTGGTATTTGAGTAAAACAGTGTTTTTAAAAAATCCATTGTCAACTTAATTGATCAAAGATTTGGATTCTGTTTTACATCCAGTAATGGTGTACTGGTCTCAAAGTAAGTGTACTATATTCTACGACTTCAAGTTGTATCCCCATTGAAGACCACATATAAAACCATCTTTAGCAAACAAAACGATAGCCAACTTGCTACGGTAAGTGCGATTTCTTAGAGCAATTAATTGTTTTGTAAACCCCAATTATTTTTCTAGTGAGTAATTGATATTTACAATTTAATTATTAGAAATATAAACTGTCAGCTAAAGATAATATTAAGTTTTATGATTTTTATCGATAATTTCAATTGGAAACTTAACAGTTATTATGGATAATCGTAAGAGAAAAGGCGGCTCGGTGGAACATTGCAGTAAAAGACAAGTTGGTCAAGACTCAAAGGATGATAATGCTATATCCGCTCCAAATACTGACATCATCACAACTACCACCGATGATGAAGAGAAACTCATACAAGAGTCAGCCTACTTAACGAACCTGGATAAGTTTATTCCAGAAGTGGTACTAAAAATACAATGCAAAAAGTTTATTTGTAAAAAAACAATCGACTATAAAATATTTATTTTATTTTTGTAAATTATTTAAGGCACGGAAAATTGTACTGGAAAAACTAAAAAATTCAGATGACATCGAAAACTGTTCAAATTCATCCCCATATTTTGGACGTGTTTTGAAGTTAAAACGTGAGAGCCAAATAGTATTGCCCAAAGTATTTGATATTTTGGGACAACTTTATTTTAGTCAGAAGGATGAGTCTTACAGAGAAATAAATACTGAC
>JAQFXM010007710.1:0-11538 GCA_034693345.1 Entomobrya multifasciata
CGGTTCCGTCGCTGGACCATCCAACGGTGCTGAAGCCAACCACTTGGAATACGTTTTCGAAAACGACAATGACGAGGATGAAGACCTCAAGAGCCCCAAGCCCTTCTTCTTCCATCATCACGATGCTGATCTCGATGCTGCTGGTCAAAACAAGGCCTCTGCTAAGCTCGTTGAAAACATCCAAAAGATTCACCAATCTCTTGAAAATATCGAAGCCTTCAAGGATATCGAACAATTCCACAAGGTCAGCCCATTCTCCATCCTTCCCTACGTTTCCGCTCTTGACTACACCCACTTGAAACAAGTTGAACAACAACTCAAGGGAGGAGATCTTACCGAATAGTAAGTTTTATAAAAAGTATAAATTGAAACAGAGGTCCAGGATTTGTATCAAAAACATTTTCTTAATTTGTGATTTTTGTTTTGTTCTCCAGTAAACTCTTATTGGATGCTTTGGTCGTTGCCGGAACTGGACCAGCTGCCCTTGTCATTCGTGATATTGTTCAAGAAACCTCCGAAACCATCATCATTGGACGCGTCGTTGCTCCTTTGCCCAACTACATCCGTAACCCAACTGAAAATCTTCTCCAAGAGCTCGAGCCCCTTCTCAGCAAGTCCGGAGTTAGCAAGCATGGTGGTCGCATCATTGAGTTTGCTTTCGCTTCCCTTATCGGCCGTACCTGCAAGAAAACTGGTTGCCAAAAATCCGGACTTTTAGACAAGTACGTGAAGATCTTCTCTGACAGGATCGCTGCCGCCACCGGTTTCGAGGAAAAGACCCAAGCCGTTATTGCCCTCAAGAACATCAACCACCCAGCTGCCGCCCACGTTCTTTTGAATGTTGTTAAGGACAAGAATCAAGACCGCACCGTTCGTGATGCCGCCATGGGTGGTCTCAAGCCCCTTCTTAAGGAAGATAAGCTTGCCATCCGCAACAACCTCGTCCCCATCTTCTACGATCGCCAGGAGGACCCCGAACTTAGGACTCACGCTTTGATGTGGACTTTGTACAACACCCAACAAGAATCTCTCTTCCAAGAGGCTGCCGTTTACATGTGGACTGAACAAAACCCCAATGTCAAGAACTTTGTTTTCACTCTTTTCAATAGCTTGGCCCACAGCACCAAGCCTTGTGCCACTCTCATGTATGTATTCAAAATTTATCTAAACTTGTGTAAATACAGTATTATGATTCAGAAAGTTTAACTTATAATTCAATAACTTTTATGATTGTAGCGGATCTTATGCCAAGACTGCCTCCCAAATCCTCCCACCATGGAAGGTCTCTGGAAAGTATTCTGGTCAATACGTCTCTGACTATTATGATCGCCAATACAACTTTGGACACATGACCGTCACCTCTGTTCAAAAGTCAGGATATTCTGTTCTCCCACGTTCCGCCTACTTGGGATTCTATGGTCAAACCGCCGGATACGCCACCAACTACTTGTCTTTCTTTGTTCGTCTTGAAGGACTTGGCAAGGCCCTTGCCAACAGGCTCATGTCCATGACCACTGGTGTTGTTGACTTTGATGACATCAAGGAAGTCCTAGAAAAAATCGGAGTTGAAGAACGTGAAGCTGAACCCCTCAGGATTGAAATCGCTGTCCTCCTCCACAACCGTGTTGTTGCTTATCACGCCGCTGATGCCAAGACTGTCACTACCATCCCCAACCTCATCAAGAAGTTGAGTGAATACAAGAATGCCGCTTACGACAAGGAAATTTACCGCATGCTGCTCATCGGTGGTGCTACTGTTGAGAAGCCCAATGAACTCGGAACCCCAGTTTCTATTGTTAGCGCTGTTACTGCAGTTGCTGGACTTCACGCCAAGGTTTCCTCCGAAAAGGCTGGAACCACCTTGTCAAGGAACTACAACATGCGTCTCCAGTAAGCTTTTAGTATATTATATGATATTTTGATCTTTATGCCATAAATGAATCAAGTTGCAGTGCTGACAATTAAAATCCTTGATTTTAACAGACTCAACATCCACGGAACCTCATCTGTCAACAACCATCTTCCCGCTTTCGGAAGTGCTCACTCCGTTACTGCTGTCCGCACTCTCCGCATCAGAGTCCCACGTCAAATGAGCATTGGTCTTGACATCAAGCAACAATCCCTCAACTTTGTCATCAACGCTCCCACTGAAGAAGACCCCATTGTCGCCAAGGTCCATGCCACCGCTGTCACCTCTGTCCTCAATGACGCCCCAGCTTCCCTTCGTGACCAAGAAATTGTCGATCTCCTCCACCAAACCTGCCCAGCTTGCAAAGGAAAGACTATCATTTCCAAGGGAGAAAAGTACCGTGAAACTCGCGCTCTCGGATCTGGATACAAGTACAAATTCATGGAAGGTATTAAGGCTGGAGCCAAATACTTTGACTGCGAGAAGATTCACTCCCGTGTCCATGTCCTCCGTTCCCTCCGCAAATTTTTCGGACCTGAGAACAAGAACCTTGGTGGCCGTTTGGGTGGACCCCTCACTCAAATCCGTCTTGGTGCCCGTTATCTTATCCAAACCTTGTTCCTTTCCCCACCCACTGAAACTTGTGGAATGAAGGCTTACTTCAAGCAAGATACCACTGCTCCATCCGTCTACGACAAAATGGAAGGTCAAGTCAAGGTCAAGTATGAATCTGACCCCAAGGAAAAGCTCGGTCTCCGTGTCCAGGTTAAGGCATCCCTTAACGCCAAGTACATCGGAAGCACCCCCAAGACCAAGAACATTGATGCCGCTGTCTCTCTTGCCAAGACTGGTATGGAGAAGATTGACGTTAAGATCAAGGCTGCCGCTCGTGACGAGTCCACAGGAAGGGCTGGAGTTGTCTGTGTTGACATTAACTCTGTCGCCTCCAAGATCTCCGACTTCTTTGATTACGAAGGTGCCAACGAACCCGCCTACGAACGTACCATCAATATTGTCTGGGGTAAGGAAGAATCTGCTGGAAAGGAGGGTCCAACTTGCCCAACCAATGCTGCAGGAATCAAGATCGTTCGTCTTGCTCACAGATCTCAAGCTCAAAAGGATGAGGCTCAAAGCGACCGTTGGCCATATAAACAATGCCGTGAAGCCAAGGAGAACAAGGCCAGATACCCAGGAACTTTGACCCCTGCTACTGAACCATGTGTCTGGGCTGCATTCAAGCAAACCAGTCTCCGTGAAGCCAATGTCACCATCAACTACAGAGTTGACCCTGAAGCCCGCAAGCGCTGGAGGTATCCTGGAGTCATCGCTGCCGCTCTTCTCATGCCACACCATATAGAAAACGATCAGGTGGACGCATCCGTCGCTCACGCTCATGGCGAACACGGACCAACTGCTGACGGTAAATACATTCAAGGGTCAATTAATTTGGACCTTGCCCTCGACGAAGAAAACCCAGAAGCCGACATCCACTTCCACAGCTCTGCTGGAGAAGATGAACATTTCCACGGAGTTGATCTCAGCTTCCTCCCAGGACCACTCAAGAGGCCCGTTTTCTCCCGATTCTCTCCTCTCTACGCTCTTGCCATGCAATACGGAGTTTACAGTAAGTCTCGCATCATATTTTTCTAAAATGCATAGTATCATTTCATTCAAGACTATTTTAACATTCAATTATTTTGCTTGAATCAGGCTACTGTGACGTTACTCCTGGTGCTGTTCAAACCTACGATAACCTGACCTACCATGCTGATATGTCTGAATGTCTTACTCTCCTTTCTGGAGACTGTACCAAAACCCCAAGATACCTTGTCCTCGGACAAAAGATTGCCAATGACAAGCTCGTAAGAAAAACAAAAAGATATGTTTTCACTAGTACATACATTTAAGCAACTGACTAATAAAAAATCATAATTTTTCCAGGGAATCACCGTATACATGGGTGAGCACAAGATTGAACTCAGCGATTTGGAAACCGCAGTGGTCGATGGAAAATCTGTCAGTCTTAGTGATAAGATTTTCACTCCAGATGCAGATCCAAAAATTTTCAAGTAAGTGGTTAAAGTGAAAACATTAAAGTAGTTTGGCTGTACCGGAGAAACATTTTTTTCATTTTCTTGCATTTTTTACAGGATCTACAAGCACGATGAGAACAATGTCTTTATTCTGTCTCAATCATTGAGCGTATACGTTCGTTACACCGGACACTACTCTACTGTCACTTTGGGCTCCAGATTCCGTGGAACTCAATGTGGACTGTGCGGTAACTTTGATGGATGCCCACACAACGAATTCACTGGTCCTAAAAAGACCTGCAAGAACTTGCAACCCAATGGGATGACCAAGGCTTATATCGTCAGGGACGGAGATGCCTGTAGTGGTATTGCTTCCCCCTGTCAATAGAGGGTGCAATTTATACTATCATCTAGAAAAAAACATTCGAAAAGTGCATTGTAGTGGTTGTATCTAATTTTTAAATAGTGGATCTTTTTAAACGTGAAATAAAAAAAACTGAAAATTATTAGTAAAATTTATGCTTGTCCTGATCGCTTGATGTGATGATTATTTATGGATAACTAGCTTTAAACTTGTCACTATCATTTTGTCATTGATATCAGTTGTCATCATAAATATATGGTTATGCATGCATACATAATATTATATAGAGTTTTCATTAAAGCGATCAACAATGGCCGCATATTCATGACATCAATTTTGTGAACGTTTGCAAAAAAATCCGCTACGCTCATAATTAGCTAATTACTTTTACATTAAAAACCCACTCCTGGTGGTTGCGATTTTAGTAAAGCAACCATTTTAAAGCAAAGTAAAGCATTTTCAGAATCAACCGTACAATTTATAATTAGTAGAAGATATGCATCAACGGTTTTATTGTAATGGGATGAAATGTTTTATAGTTTTTTGCGTATTATTGTCACTCCTAATTTCCGTTTAGATTCCTGCGATATTCTATGCCACTGAGAAGAATAAATCGTGACTGCAATAGTGCAAAGTGCAAACACTGCTTACTGCTTCCCTTTTCAATATCTAAGTCGTCTCGTTTTGCCCCAAGAGCGTCGTAGTCGACGACTACTAGTCGTGTCATATTTAGCATTAGCATTGCGTATTGCATTTTGCATTGCATTACTTTATAGGATTTATGTTTTAGCAGTGAATCAACTTTTAATTTTGTCCAGTCTTTGTTTAAATTAAGTCTTTTGTAGGTATGCCTTTGAACGAAGAAATTGTGGTTCATGAACCACTTTCAAAAGCTAAAATGGAGCCCATATTTTGTGAGCATTACGAGGCACTGCGTCTTGAATTAGAAGCGTTGTATGGCGATGGGTTTGGAAGTGCTGATCCAAAACTGACAATGAACGATGTGGCCAGCGTTGTCATTCACTGCTTAGTGTAAAATTTTAAACAATTTTCACCTTAACTATCTGTTACTTTGAAGTGATTAATCCAGTAAAATAACTTTCCATTAGATTTTGCTACTTGCGGCTCTGTGATTGACGGCTAAATGGTACATTTTCATATCGATGGAACTTTACAAAGAGCATCCCCGTCGGTCCTGAAACGTTCTTGGTTGTTGTTGGTAGCTAGTAGTAGCATGCAATCTATATAATGAATTGTCAAATAAATTAGAAAATTAAATAACTCTTGAAAGAGAATTAAATTACTTTCGTCTCTGTAAATAATAAATCCTCGAGGAAATATTTTGAAAACTTTTCAGCAAAATATTATCTTTCGGAAGGATTTTTGTGTAATTTTGTACTTTTATACGATCAAATTATCATAATGACATCATCAAAACAGAAGACAGTCTCAACGAAGGAACCTCCTTCCAGTAATGACATATTCCAGCATAAATAATTTATGAAATGAAAAGAAAATTCCTGTGTATAAATTTACGTTAAAGCATAAACACATTTAACATGTTCGCCCGTTATCTGCAGGACTGGAAACATCCTCCGGAATGCAGAGAGCCGCTTCAGATCGGGTATCCAATGAAATGGACATGAGAGTCTTACGTGAAATACGTGAAGAGAGACGAAATGAAGAAAAGGATCCAAATATAAAGAAAGCTGGGAGTGAAGTAGAAATACAACAAATGGCAATGCGGTTTGTTCCCGATTATAATACAAGACCTAAGAGAAATGATCCTATCAATTTGTTCGAGCGCACCGCATCCGTCCCACGTGCTCCTTCTCAGGCTACAAAAGGAGTGGAATTTGTACATATTCTGGAACCTACGTTTCCGGTGAAAGTGGTGGATTCCCTGGCCACTGTACCCTCCACAGTGATGAAACGATTTTCCAATGATTCCGTTCGTGGTTCAGCTCTCTCTACAAGATTATCTGATATGCCTTCCATGTATTCCCAAGCTTTAATAACTGAAGGGCCGTCAACAACAACATTAATTTCGGCTAGTAATCAAAAATTCGAAATCGACCCCCAATCAGTGTCAGAGTATAGACAAAAATGGCTTACAGAATATATGAGTGGTTACACTCCCAAAGAGACAATTACAGTTTCTATTATAAATATGATCACGCGAAGGCAGGTGGAATTAAGGGTTTGCAAGGAAAATACCCTGAATGAAGTCTGTCACATGTATATGCAGTATGAGGACCATCCAGGTAAAAAATAAAAAAGTTGGTTAGAAAGTTGCATTATTGTACCATATTGCCCCAGGATTATTTCACATCTTCTCTTTTGCAAATTGCAAATGTTAGAGTATTATGTATGGAAGGATATTTATGGTAGACTCCTAAATCCGGAGAAAACACTGACTGAGGTGAGTTTTTCGTAATATGAAATGTTAGTAATTTTGATTTTAGTATGAAGGAAAGTGAATTAAAGTCCTCTTGTTTTACAAAAACAGAATGGTCTAATGAGGCAAGATGAAGTGTTGGAATTTCAAGGTTACAGAAAAATGCCAGTAATCCTATTATATTTCCGTGATGGATTTGAAAGCGACCCACCTTTACCTTTGAATCCATTGCATGCTTTGAAACAACGTGAGCCAGGGCTTTGTAGAAACTATTAATACTATTTACACATTCTAGACAATCAAAAGTGACAAATGTTATTAACTTCCGGTTTTATTTCCAACACATTATTGAGCATGTACTAGCAATACAATGTTATTTGAAAAATGTACGATGAAAAGTATTCATAAAATTGTAAAAATGGATATTAAAACGAATGAAAATATTTATACTTTATAATAGTAGTAAATAATTGTCAAACAATTATGACGTGGATTTCGTTTTCATTTTCTTCACAACTGCTAATAAACGTGGGGACACCTTGTCCGCTGGGGTATATGTATCACTGATTTCTGGGAAAACCTTCATTAGTTTTCCAAGATCGACTAGGTCAGAGGTCATCTTAACACCCAAGTCATCCATCACACTACTAAGATAATCTAAAAGTAAACATAAAAGATACATATGTAATTTAGAAAAGTGATTCAAAGTCACTGTCATGTCATTCCATTTATTCATCGTTATTTTCTACTGCATACCTATATCCTGAGCAAGTTGACGAGCTTGACCATTACTCAATTCTGATATTTTCAGAATTCTATTTGAGAAAACTTCACAAAGATTGATTGACAAATTAGCTAAAAGAAAATCCAGTGGTGAGCGGCCACCTCTATACAAGTCAAAGTTACATAAGTACCTAGTAATAAGCTCGAAAAACATATTGAATGCATAAAAATAAATATCTTACTCAGTTGAATTCTGGTCGAATGAAAACGAAAGTGAAGAATTCTCCGATAGAAATGGATCCAAGTTTTGAGGCAGAAGCATCAAATATTCGCCAACTTGTGTAATATATTCACTAGGAATATCCTTCAGATTGGAATCATGAAGGATAAAACTTTTAAGAAACTGCGACTCAACAGGTTCTGATGTAACCTTCAATACTAGTTGCGTTGCATCTCTACACAGCTTTCTGAAAGCGTTAGAGGCACTTCCCAGCAATGTGTTCTTCTTTTCAAAAAACTGGGCAATCTCATTTTTCAACTGAGCATTCAACAAACAGCTTTGCACGTCGTAAGGAGGGATGTCCTTTTCTTTATTTAAAACCTTATCCAATACTTTTGTACAATTAGCTGTAAGGGCCTGATCTAGCTTGGAGACTTGAAGGAGAATATCACCACAAGTTTCTGCAAAGGAGAGGTTGATTTCTAACAAATTCCTATGCTTGTCAGGGTTCTTCATGGATTTATCAAGCGAGCGATAAATTTCTTTATTCCACTCTGCAAATCTCTCCAAGCCATCCTATTTTTTATCAATTGAGTAAAGCAAGTTTTAAAATGTGTAGTTATTTAACTACGTTATAATAGCAAAAACATAGATAAAAATGTAGCTTTAGCTTACATTAACACCACGTGCAAAATGATAGTAGCCAGTTCCTCTATTGAACAGGTGGACCTTCTCTTCACCTTCTTTGATACTCAAAATCAACTCAGGTAACAAACGCTTGGAGCTTTCAATTTTCTCCTGTAACGCTGTGGTCTGATCCACTGTGCTGCTGGTTGTGACACCAACGACGGTGGTAATAGCTGTCTGAATTTTGCTGATAATCTGGGTTTCATGGTACTTACTGTAGCGAGAGTACTGCTGGAAAAAGGGAGACAGCAGCGTAGTAGCTAAGGTTTGGAATTTCAATGCGTTTGGTTTTCCTCCATCTGTTCAAAAATATATATTCCACATATATTATTTTGCAAATATGTTATTCAAAAGTACATTGGATGTGAGATTTCTTACTTGTATCCGTAAAATTTAAAAGGTTTTCAGTGAACCGCAGTGTATTTTGATTAAAATGGAGCAGCAAATCGATAAAAGGTTCTTTTCTAGTTTCAACATCAAAACAGTATTGAATAGTAGGTTCTAATGATATAAGGAGATCAGAGTACAGGTCCACAAGGATGTCCACTGAACTTCCAATTTGCTCTTCCGAAAAAATAGTTCTGCACCAGCTCAGCTATGGAAAAATCATACCACATGGTTGTTGCATTATTCATTCATTAAACTATCAGTAAATAAACAACTACTTTGCAAAAAGTAGTTTTAAAATGTTTCGTTTCCAACCTTATGCTGTAAGTGATCCATGAGACCATCATACAACTTTAACACAGCTTCTTTGAATGAGAGTAGCTCAACATTAGCCCTCCATTCCTGTGCCAATTTAATCTTCTCAGAATTTTGGAAGTATTTGATGAATTGCTCTTGTCTTTCCAAATTTACAAACATGTGGTAAAACATCTGCGCTTTTTCTACACAGAAAAATTCAAGTATTGAAATAACTATCCTGCATTCCTTTAAAATGGCACAATGAAGCCTGCTAATACCTGTGTCATTTGTGTCAAACGCATGGATTAAATGATTCGTGGCCAGGGCCTCCAAGCGATTCTTCATTTCTTCTAGAATTAATCTTCGTTCATCCATACTTGCTTGATCAAGAACAAGTAAACTTTTTTCCATGCTACAAATGCATTCATACGACTTCGTCACATCCCCAGCATCCAGGAACTAGATATTCAACATTATGGGTTAAATTAAAATGATAACATGTAATTACTAATGTCTTTGTGACACAGATTAACATCAGGGCAAAAATAAAATACCTGTTCAATATCCTTTGCAAGAGATGTCCACTTATCTGCCTCCTGAAGCGCTTCAGAAGTAGCAACTAGTCTTGTCTTTAGATTATCAAGTTTTTCTAGCGAAGCCATTGATGCTGTAGTTTTCTTTTGGACCTGCAATTCCAGGTAAAGAATAATTTTCTCGTGAAACAATAATCGTATTTACTTTTCATCTCACATATATGATACAGTGAAACGGAGCTTCTTACATTTTCGGCTTCATTGAAACCGGTACTAATTTCATGCTGAAGTAGTTGAACTTCTTTATACGTAACTTCCAGTTCCTTTGATACTCTTGGAATTTGTACAGTCATCTATTTTTGGAACAAAATGAATAAGAATTTCGTGTGTTTTTCAGGTTCATGCACCCTTTTCAGTTTTGGTAAAACTTGTTGTTGTTGCATACCTGCTGTGCCAAATTTTCCAAATCAGTAGAAGTTTTGGAAATTTCATCTTTAATAGTCCCCGAAATTATTTGCAGTGTATTCTGCAACATCACAAACATTGTTATTTTTGGTTAATTATTATGCATTGTGTATTCTTGAACAGAATTTTTGCGATGATGCCACAAAAATAGACAAACATAAGAACTAACTAGCTCACACTAAATTAATCTACAAGTAGTATCTCATTCAATCGAAACTGAGATTGAGATCTTATTTATACTTACCAAAACCTTGTCATTATTTTCGCCAGCGACTCCACCAAGAACTCTGTTTATCCATAAATTCACATCTACTTGCTTTTGACGCAAATCGTTTATGCGAGCGTTTACTTCCGCCATTATAGCTCAAAATTTATACACTTAATTAATCACTTCTTTCAATTTTTAAGCGATTTTAAACAAACTTCGACATTTTTTGACACGTGTGTGTCTGTTGTCAGTGCTTGATTCTGTCAATTTCACACAGCTGTGAGATGAAAAATGAGTCCTTGTATTTTGCATACAACATGCCACTGTGGCAGCAATGCAATGGGCAGGCAGGCAGGCAGGGAGTTTACACTGGGTTGCACACAGAAAAGAATCAGACAACAGTGAACAGAAAGTGCGGCCGGCAGGCTAGGCCTAGAAGATGTACTTTACACGACCACGACCTTTTTTTTCTTTACAAAAATAGCTTTTACGCTATTTTTTGCAAATTGCAAATTCTCATAAAAAGTATGATTGATGATAATGTGAAGACGAACTAGATAAAAATGATCGCAATCTAATTTTTGTTTAATTAATTAGATTTAAGGTTGAGTAACGGTATACCAATGTTTTACAAACAAAAAATGAAACCGGGTCGACTCGACTATACTTCATAGTTAATTTTCATTCATGGAATTTTCACATTGTTACGCTTTACACTCTGTGCATCACCTTTCACCTTTCAATTTACTAATAGACTAATAGATGATATTATGAATAATTATAAACGGAAAAGTACGATTCTTTAACAAGCATGTTTTCATTTCAGGTAGCTTACATACACATTTACAGTATTTAAAACAGTACATATCGAATTTTACTTATGCTTGTGCTTGTGCTAATACTGCCACTAAAATTGGCAAATGTCATCATTCACTCATTCATCAATATTATGATCTACTCAACTCCTACACTTTTCATGCAGTCTCACGTTTCGCTGTGCTATTCCTTTGACATTGCATTTGCATCAACGTACTTAACGTATCCAATCCGAATTCCGATAGTGCTATTTTGAGATTTTTGTTCCACTTGTACTTATGCAATCCCAAATCCCAACTTTCACAGTAGATTTGAGAGCATAGTCCATCCAATGCAATGCATTCAATTGTCCACAACCACAATTATAGGCCATACATAGCGAAGAAAGGGTATAAACAAAACACGGGATACAGGTACTTTTTTGGCACAGTCTCAAAGATCCAGGCACATTCTATCTCCGCCACTGAGCAAAATTTTTCCAAGTATTGGCCTCGATAA
>JAQFXM010007711.1:0-11538 GCA_034693345.1 Entomobrya multifasciata
AGAACTTTTACTGTTCCCAAAAATGTTCACTGCACCGAAACAAATAATGTTTGTTGTACTCATTTAATTAATGTTTCGAT
Organism: Entomobrya multifasciata; assembly: GCA_034693345.1. Taxonomy (NCBI): domain Eukaryota; kingdom Metazoa; phylum Arthropoda; class Collembola; order Entomobryomorpha; family Entomobryidae; genus Entomobrya; species Entomobrya multifasciata. Next base: position 81 of record JAQFXM010007711.1, read on the forward strand.
ATTTTTAAGTTATTTTGATGCTAGATTTTTTTCTTAAAGATCACATACGAGTTTTCCGTTTATGACCAAGGCGAAGCAGCCAAGAAATGGATTTCATCTGAAACAGGATATATAGAGGAATACGTAGGTTCACAAATGATACTCTTCAGGGAATTGATACTGAACAAATCCGATGAAAAGAAGAAGGTATTTAGAAAAACATTTTGATGCAACAATTTGTTTGATTTTAGGAACTTTAATATGTGCGTTATTTGCTTTCTTTTATTATTACTTATAATGAAAAAGTCTGTTTTGTCCTCCAGGTTCTTAGAGTTGAATTCAAAGTTTTCTCCGCATCGTCTACTAGTCCACCTTCCAAGGGAATGCTTCTCAGTTACCGTTCATTGCCCTCTAAATTAGAAGATGACGTTATGGAATTTTTTAATTTTGTTTCTAATTATGGTTTATATGTTCGTTCAACAGTTAGTTTTGGAGGAATTTTGGAGGTACCTGTGGATGAGGACGTAGATGAGAGTATAGGCAAGGAAGAAAAAATAAAAATTATTAATAGCATATTGAAACAAGAAGCAGCAAGATTTTATGTTGGTGGAGAAAATACGAGAGATTTTCATAGCTGGATAGAGAGTGTTAAATCAAAACCAAGTCCAATTAAAACAAAAATCACTCCACTGTATGAATTCATAGAGCCAGATTCTAATAGTGAAAGAAAACAATCATTAAAATCAATGGTTAATAATTTTGAAAATAGAGTGACTCTTAACATTTTGAAGTTTTTTCTTGAGATGCAAAATTCTTCACATTCGCTTGCAAACTACGTATTAAAAACAGTTAATTCTCAAATGGCTTCAATGTGTCCTAGCAATAGGTTTGTTAAAACCTTGAAGAATGGCATATTTGAAGAATCCAATTTTAGGTTAAAAAGTTACCACTTATTTTGCATGCATGATGTTGAAGACGACCATGTCGACTCAATTTTTGTTAGTTTAATTCCTGGTTTATGTTTTACAAGCGAAGAAACTATCGGTAGATGTGTAAGAACACGTATCATTTTCCCACCCGATATCACTTGCATCCTTATGTTTGAATCCAGGAAATGCGATGGGCAAGTTTATGCAATTATTTATAATTCAACTTCCAACAATGAACTTAAAAATGTTCTCAGAAATACACGATCTTTTGCATTTTGCTGAATTATTCTAACTCTGTACGACAATAAATCAAAACGAAGATTAAGAACAAGAATGATTCAATCCGCAATTAATTTTTATTACAACAACACTATTAGAAATATGACTGAAAAAAAACGTTTTATAAAATGTTATTAGAATCAAATAATTAATTGATGGAAACTAACAGATTTGACTTGTAGATTAAACAATTCATAAAATTTACTTAATTTCGAATCTAACATGGATAAAGTTGGCTGGAAAAACCCATAATGTGTGTTGTGTACAATATTGCATAAATATTTGGTACACAATTGTATTGTAGACTACAAATATCACTACAAAATATTCGTTTTATCGATATTAAACATTAATCATGAACAGGAACATTTTTCTTATTATTAGATAGTTAATTTAACAATCAATATTTGTAAACAAAATTTTATAAGTCTTAACTCAAACTTCAACAATAGTTAGCAGTTCCGTGTCAAAAAATGAAATGTTAGAGGTAAATTTCAAAATCATTAAATTTGAAATAATTATATTATATCAATTTATATAACAAGTCAATACAGCTATTATGGTAAAGAATCCTTGCTATCATAAACCAATAATATATTCATAACCATATATTTCTCGCAATGCTGTAATATTTAAGATACTTGTTTTATTTATGAATAAATTCAATATATGATAAGTTGCAAATTAACCTATACAGATTGTCCTGAAAGAAGTGATTGTGAATTTTTTAAAGAAAAATACATGTAAACACCCTAATCGTAAAGGTATATGTTAATTATGATGAAAAGGCTTGATCTCAAGATCTCGACAAAAATCTCAAAATTAGGTGATTCCAATGGTAAGTCGTCGAGGTTAGGTAAGAAAAAAGGTCACGACAAATTAACCTTTTTTTGTGTTCTTTTTTATAAGCCAAACAGATGTGACAGGATAATTCGATGCCTTTTGCTGTATGTATGGACGGTTAAAAAGTCCGTCGAATTCAACTTTCTTGCCATTCACAAAAAATGTGGAAACATAATGTGGCACTTGTTCTTCCTTATCTTCACGGCACAGCCTGCCCTTAATTGTGGTGTAAGCAAAAACTTCAAATTCCACATTACCAATTTTTTGTGTTGTAGGAAGTTGTCTTTCGTCAAACGTTGTATGTTCATCGTATAGCAACGGATAAACAATGAAAGGTATGTCTTCGAAGTCACCTTTTACTTGTGTTAATCGGTCTTTTCCACAACTGCATTTGCAGTTGTGAATTGAGGCATAATTTAGTGCTGCTTCAAACTCAAATGGATTGGACCTCAGTATGTTACTTAGAGTGGAATTTTCCCAATCATCATTAGTTTGGTTGACTTCTTTGTAATATCGGGGGTTCGTACTACCTTCGCAAGTTTTTCCTGTGCAGCGATGATAGACTTTAACAGGGAAAAGATCACACACGTACCGTAGCGCATTTTCGAAATCGTTTCCTCTCATGTTCCCTGGATTGTTTCTGGAAGACATGCTTAAAGACATCACGTTTTTTATCCAGCTTGTTTTGGCGGAGTCCATTTTGCGATAGATTGCATACTCGACTGATTTTTGAATTCCAAGGAATGGATTTCCAAACTTTGCTTTCTCATTTAAAAATTCGCTGGCTCCCTCTATTTGCATGCTAATAGCTACTAGACACTGGAGTACAGCATCAATGCTGCAAGTAAGTGTCAAAGAAATTGTCTGGTGGTTGTCCTCATCATTATATAATCCTCCATATGGTACAAGAGGGATGAAATCAATGAACTCTGCTGGAGCAGTGTAGGCCCTTGGTCTAAGGTATGGCTTTTTATAGTGTTCCTTTTGTTTCTCAGGACTGATGGGCTCGTAGTTTTTCCCTTTTTAATATAAAATTTTTTTTGAACTACAAATAAAATAATGGTTTTTTAGTATAATGTGATAGTATAAACCTTTGTAGCTGCTTGGTTCTTGGGACACAATTTTCCACGGAATCTCCTCTACTTCATCTGAAGAGATGTTTTGTATGTTTTCTACGTATCCTAACAATTTTTTGAATGATGCTTTTGGCCCTGCATGTAGATCTATTAGCATGAATAAAAAATTAATGCCAGGATTCTAATTCTAATGCTAATTGTCTAATTATGCTGTCAATTAAAGTCTTTTTAACCTTTATTGCGAGCCATGACGTCCTTCTGAGAATTTCCTTTTTTGTGAATATTTGGCTCGCTCCTAAAGGTGAATTTTTCATCCTTTAAATTGCTGTCATCAGTTTTGTCATCATTTTTAACTGAAGCCGTTTCAGCCTGTTGACCCCTGACTTCAGCTTCATTATCAGTTTCGGACTCTGATTGATTAGATCCTCTCGGTGTGTCTTTAGCGTCTTGTTCCTCTTGGTCGTCAGAACCATATTCGGAAGGAAACTCATCACTTTCTGCGTAGTCGTCGTCATTTAAGTTTGACTCATTGCCAACTTTAAAATTAAAACTGCTTTTACTTTCACTCTTGTCTTCATTTTTAGAGTCTTCAGTCGTTGGGGTAGAGGGTTTTGGCTGAGACGGTGTCCGTTTCTTTGACATATACCCAATCGAAGTACAAGATGACATCATGTCATTACATAACGCTATCAAAATAAGAATTAATGGTTACTAAAGTGGTAAATATTAGTTCAAATTTCTGTAAGTAATTATTAAACATAGTCCAGTAATCATAAATTCTGTCAAGTACTACCTTTAATTGCAACAGAATGCTTCCGAAGGAAACGAGACAGCTTATCATGCCGTGTATGCTCGTAAACGTTTGACTTTAGAAGGTTAAAATATCCTTCTGCAACGTTGTTGGTGTCTTTCATCTTTTTCTTGCGGCAAGCGCGGAAAACCAAATGGCTGAGCAAAGGAAAGTATGCCAGAAAATAAGTTCGGAAATATTCGGATAATTGAATAGAATGATGAGGGTTCAGTGGGTATCCCCCAGCTATAGCAATACTTTCTATTTCCAAGTTCAAATCGTAACAGAAGATAAAAACGGAATTTGCGTATTGTCCAAGGCGCTTCGAGTCCAAAACGCTGCTGATCGAGGTTGTTGCTGAAACACAAATGCAGCCCATGGAGGTGGATCCGCTTAAAGAAAGTTAAATATAATTGTAGAAGTGTGACAGTTTGAATTATAGAGCTGAAGATATTTTTTATTTGCTATTACCTCGTTGGGTAGGTTGGTGCATGTTTTTAATTATTTGGTCAACTGCTGGCGTGTAATATTTAAACATAGTTAAAATGGCGACGTCTTTAAGTCTCCTATCAAAACTGTATAAATCGTTGCACCTAACTAGTGCATTAGCCCATTGCATGTAAATGTCAACAATTGTCCTCTTATCTGAAGCGCATTTTTTTGCAAAGACTTCCAATAGTTTTTTTCTGATTGCTTTCAGAACATGAAACCTAATACGTAATATCACAAACATCAACCATTTTAAATTATAAGATATATTAGTATTCACAGTATTTTAGCTATATTATAAACCAAATTACCTGCATATGTGAATCGGAAAAGCACATTGCTCATCCATTTTTCCTGTAGTTCCATACTCCCAGAAAGAGTTTAAATAGTCCTCCAAGGGTTTTCTGACGAAAAGTCTCACCAAACTAGTTAGAAATACTCTTGAGAAGTCAATTTCAATTTTGGATACACCGTAGAACTCAGAATAGATTCCGCAACGTTTCTGAAATCTTGATAAAAATTTCTGATATAAATAAATTAATTATTGATTTAAATCCCAGAGATAAAAACTGGTTTTTACTATATCTTCAAACTTAATAAAAATGTCCATTCACTAGGAATGCAAGGTTTATTTTTCTAACCCTTTTTAGAAGGTACTTTATTTTATTAAATAACTCACCTGTGAAAAAACACATACAGCCAAGTAAAAACACTGGCGTGCGTGTTATCTGAAGTAACCATCTCACAAATTGGCAGTGGAGATTTTCCTTGGATAGGACTCATAAGAATAAGTGAGTACAATAAAACTTTGTCATCGTCGTACACTCCTCCTAATGCTCTCACCAGCGAACCTAGAATATTTTTGTATTTATTTTTTATAAGATACTTTAATTTTGAGCAGTGATAAGCACGACAAGACTCGACTTCCCATTTTGATTAATGGATAAGAACAAAACAGAATTCAATTTTTCAATCCTTGGCTAGCGAAAAAAATTCTCTAGAACACTAAGCTTTTTATAGCTAATTAATGAGACTAAATTAATTTCAAAAATAGTGGTGTGTAGCTCATCGAATATTTGACATTGTTAAGATATATGATTGAAGTTTATAATAAATGAAATGTAAATTTCGTATTTTCACAGAAATCAAAAACTGCTATAAAATACTTTCGTCTTCTACATTTAACATCGACGTACTATCATTATGTAATAAATTGCACTACTTTGTTTTGAACTAATTATCTTAATCTAGCCAAAGGAAAATTATACTTTGCTTTGCTGATTAGGTCGTTAGTTTCTAAATTCAGAAGAGCATGGCAAAAAAAATAAGTATGCATAAAACCCTATAAGATATTAAATTAAACTGATTTCTCTTTTTTTAACCTGTGGCATCCAGGAACAGCTCAACGGGTTGGTTATTTTGAAGAAGCTTCAAAATTTCCATCTGTTTAAAACTGAACAGCGTTACTTTCACTGGAGAGATCTGTATGTCTTGAACCCAACCTGGAACTATTTTGTCATCAAACTCCTGCAGTAGCATTTTTTTAGTCTTGATGGTATCTTGTACGACGTCTTTGTCTAAATCTCTTGCTTTCACCATCTAACAACGAGTGATATCTAAGTGGTGCTAATAAAATGACATATAAAATAAAATGCTAATAGATTACTTACTTCTGCTTTCATCATTTGGAAAGCTTTAACAGTTTTGATTTCGGTTAATCTTCCATTACGAACTGCCGACATATCAGCTTGTGCTACAAATTCCATTCTAGCTGCCGCAGGTTTCTTATTTTCTAAGACCTTTTTAGCTTTTGCCCTTACATCACCAGTCCACCTTCGAGCTGATGGGCGGTTCCGATAATGACATATTTGTCCGTCCATCATACTGATTATTACAAAATACACATGCAATTTATAGAGGTTTCAACACCTATCTACCAATTTTATGTATAATGCTTACATCACTCTAACTTTCACTTTGTCCCCTTTCTTCGGCTTATCATCGACAACAAATTTCCATTTTGCAGAACATGTAGGATTTGAGCATTTGGAATATGCTATAAAAAAAGGTCCTCTGTTGGTCAATGGGTCTCCAACCTTCTTTTTCATAAATGACATCGTGCACATCTGTGGAAAATATAAGTAAGCATAAGTTAGTTTCAACAGGTCATTTTTATAATTTTTAAACGATGTGCAAGAAAAATTATACCTTATTTATTTTGTCAAACTGGTTACTTAGAACATTGGTGTACCCTCTGGGGACCTCATAATCTGTTTTCTTTAGTCCACGCTTTCCCTGTTTAAGAAAGATGATCTGCTCCCACTGAGGCAATGAAAGCTCAATAGTGAATCTCTTTTTCACTTTTGAGCAATCCAAAGGTTCTTCTAAATTTTTAAAAACAATAGAATTGTGAATTCTACATTTATAGTCTTTTAGCAAATCTAACATTTTCATGGTACACACACTTTGAACTTTGATTAAAGGTGAATTTAAAAGGTAAGTAAACCTTTTTGGTTAATCTTTAAGCATCGTTTTCAAATATGTACAAAAAAAGAAAGAAGTTCTTCAACAAAACATGATATGGATTTTTGGAATTTAACTTTATAGGAAAAAGAAGATATTTAATCTACCTCAATACAACAAAATTTTCTTTAACCTACCGTTTTCTTTGTCGCTCTTTAGATCCTCATCAGAATTCACTCTTTTGTCGTGGACGTTGGGTTGACCTTTTCCTCCTTTTCTTCCATGTAAATTATCTTTCTTGCCGTGCAAATTTGAAAAGTCTACATCGGGATTAAGACCTGAAAACAAGCGGCATAAAATAAATGCGGTATGAATAAACAAATACAATTATTTGTTGTCCCTTCAGAATGAATGAAATTTAAAATTGTTTACCTCTTGGTACTTGGTCCTTTCTGCGCTGGGGGCACTTAGGCTTTCTCTCGAATGCAAAATCCCTTTCTTTTCTGCTTTTACCACTATGGATAACAAACCATTAGATTAAAATGATTATACAAAATAGTAATATAAATATAAACACAACTTACTTAGAAAACAAACTATCGTGCGGGTGAGAGTCATTGTCCGAGGACTCCGTATTGCTTGTTTGTTCAATTCTTTTCTTATATTTTTTTGTTTTACGTTCTGCATTTAATTTTTCTGATGAACCACTGCTATATCCGTCCGCACTTCCACCATCAGTGCAGTCTTCATTTTCCATGTTTTTGGTCCCACATGAGGCAATAGTTTGCTTCCTAGCATTTCCCCTACCGGTCTTTCCAGGAGTGATATCACTCCTACTATCTTTTCCCTCTTCAATGATTTCACTTCCGCTATTTTTGGACTCCTGATCTTCTTGATCACGTTCCTTCGTACCAGTGCGACCTGTTTTGTCGTCAATGTCACGTGATACATTTCTGCTTTCAGTGTTACTGGCCTGGCATTTATCGCTCTCTAATTGCGGTTGTTGAATAAATTTCTCTTCGTGAGCTATGATTTTCTCCCTAACTCTTACTTTTTTTCCGTCCGGGCCACTTTCACTATCGCTATTACTTTCACTTTCATCATCAGAGCTTTTACAATAAAATTGGGAGCTTGAAAAGAGACCAAAGTTGTTTTCCCCATTATTGTTTTGGTTCATGGCATTAGTACTGCCTCCCGTGGAACTGGTGTGCATCCATTTCTTTTCAGTTGATTTTCGTTTTTTGATATTATCGTTTAAGCTGATTTCCGGATTCCCCCGTGCGTTTGCAGCTCCGCATCTTTCAGGCTTTTCCTGGTTGACTTGACGGGATAAAAAACCAAACGTAACTTTTGGTGCAGGCTTCTGGTTTTGTTTGCGAATTGGTTTAGTTGGCGGTGTTTCTATTAATCGTATCCTGGATGATGTAGTATCATGACCTTTGTTTGAGGATCGTTGCGTCTCATTAAGTTCAGGGGATAAGCAAAAGTTTCGGGATGACGCCCGCGGAGGTTTGAAATCATCATCATCTTCCGAATGAATACTTGGCCTAAATTGTTCATACATATATAATTAAAAAGATTAATCACCCAAATTCTTAATTTGTCAAGCAACATTGAATTTTTACAGATACTTACAAGTCGAGACTATCATTAGTCGATGGCCTACCAATGTCATCTGAATCGCTCGAGATATAGTCGTGCACAATGCCTTGGAATAAAATTAGAAATCACGAAAGGTTGAAAGTAGTCCATCAAAATTAAAAAGTGCAGGTCAAGGTTTTAAAATTAATCAAATCCGAGTTTTAAAACAAGAGATTACCTGGTTTGTCAACCGGGCTTTGCGTTTCATCCAGTACAGATGGAATCTTCAATTCGCCTTTGCAGAGCTTGCACGTAAAGCTTTTGTCGCCCTCATAGTTATCAATTGAAACATTTAAGCATAAACTGTGTACCCACCTGGTACAGTTGTCACCTACAAAAATACAATATTAATGACAAATATATGTTTTTGATTAGCCATTCTTTCATTATTTTCTTTACCTTATTCAAATGAAGTCATTTTGATAACGCATGGCAAAGAGTATGCATGTTCTTAAATTTATTATGTACTTACACTGAACCCTTCGATCATTATTTTCCGGTTGATAACATGACTCACATATGCATGCCTTGTCGGTTTTGCTTTTGTCGCATCTCGGTTGAATGGTAAGTCGGCTCTTTTTCCCACAAAGCTTATCAAAATGACCCTGTTGAATATAGTAGCATTAGATGTCTTAAACTTAAACTCACACTCTACTATAAATCTAATTAGAACTTACTTTAATCTAAAAACTGAAAAAAATAATTTCTCATACCTCAACTCCTTTTCTTTTATTCTTCCAAAACCTGTAAAGTATGAATCGGTCGCGCTCTGTGTTTCTGGATAATGGAAACAACTTCTTGATTGCCTGTCCCCAAATACTTTTCACAGATTCTGCTTTTCTAGAAGAGGTTGCTAAAACCCGTTTATCACCCCCGCTCAGGTCAAATAAAATTTTTGCGATGGTTTCACTGTCCACTTCCGGCCCGGACCAAACACTTTCCTTTTTCTCCTGTGAAGACATTTTTAATTTTTAGTATATGTATCTGTTTCGGAATCTCAGGGTAGACTGAGATCAAATACTGTTATGCAGACTTCAAGAAGACTATTTTTGCTCGGTAAGCAGTCGTACTTACCTGCTATACGTATGTGCCACCCAATCATATTTCATAAAAAGAACGTTCGGTGAGCTTTCGAACGTTTTATTGACTGACTCATCTTTACCACACGTCCTAAAATCCGTCTTGGACATGACTGATTCAGAGCTTTTAATTGGAAACAAACACATTATGACCTCATGATATCGAACACTTTTGTGCGCAACAATGATGTACGACAATAAACGTACGTACTATGGTTTTGTGTTTAATATATTGGGCATAGCTTAAATTTTTAATATATTTTAAATTGCTTAGAAATTAAAATTAAACCAGGATTACGCTTTTTCACCGGAGTTGACATAAAGTTTCTTCAATTACTGTTAATAAACTTCCATAAGTCTTGAACTGGTTTTTGTTAAAGAGTATACGAAAACAGTAGTTTTCGAAAAATGCCATTCCAATGATTTTTGGATTTCTTTGAAAACGATATAATGCTTTCATAAATACACATGTATTTGGTTTGATTTGTTTTTTGTTGGAAGTTTATTATGGCAGTAGAAACGTTATATTACTAAATTAACTGAAACCATTAGAAACTTATTAAAATTACTAAAAAGAAAACTATATGAGGAAGATATTATGTACCTGTTTACAACTGCCGCAGTATAAATTCTCAGTATGAGTTTGTGGTCAACGCACACACGCACAAGTCAGCTGTGCGGAAGGTAAAAGCACACCAATATACATAACATACCAATAATAGCTTGTCTATACATAATTCATGTGTTTTCTACTCATGTTAGTTACAAAATTGTTTTACGTATGTTCCATGTAAACATCTGATTTAGTTTAAGAATTTGTTTTGTGCTCATAACCTCAACAAATAATCAAACTCCGTAATTTGAATAATATTTTTTAAAAAACTACAAAATTTTAAGATGGAAAAGTTTTGAATATGAAGAATCAATAGAAGAAGAACCAATAGAGAGATATTAAAAGGAAAGTCCTTCAAGACAAGATGGTGACTAACAATTCCAGTTATTCAGTTGTTGAAAAAACGTATGTAATTTTGAGTTACGTTGGTGAGTAACAATGATATCATTGTTTCAGTTAAAAATAAATTATACGTTGCAGTTTTTTCCTTAACCAAACCAACAGCATGCCATTGCATTTCATGTACGTATCCACTGACGTTAAATCGTTTGTTTCCAGCTTTTCATTTCAAAAACGTTAAGTAAGAGTTTTCTTCAGAGATGAAAAACATTTCTTCGTTCAGTCCAGGTTTAGACGTTGTGGGAGTATTTTATTACTGCTCTGAGAATTTTTGATCGAATATATCAAATTTTATTTCCGAACAATAAGTTTCCGAAATTTATTTCAGACACAAAATTATTTGATAGTTCATTGAGAACACTTTAATAAGACAAGAGATAAGAGATATTCAATACAAGATATTAGATTTTATTCTTCATTTATAGTTTTTATAATTGTGCTACAAAGTTTCATTGAAGATAAGATCCAAACAAATCAATCTGTAAAATCACAAATCAAAAATAGTTTTGAAAACCCAAAACAACTTTTTGAGCAACCAAATTTATATCTCACCGGTTTAAATATTTCAATTATAATTTTTTTTTAAAGCTGCAACATTTTCCGTTTATTTTTGATCAGTTAGCAATAGAATATAGTAAATTGGTTTGGTGGACGTTTGTCATGATGGCATTAAGACTTGCTTTTGCACTTCTGTGAGTTCACTTTGTTTGTGTAGTGTGATTTAATACCTTTTTACACCATTTAAAACAGTTACTTATTCACATTTTTTATCTGTTGATTTATAGATGGCTGACATGTATTATGGGGACGGGAGCAGTGACTGTGACTGAATTACCGGACGAATTACCCACTACGGTCTCAAGGGGCGCGTTAATTAC
>JAQFXM010007712.1:0-11536 GCA_034693345.1 Entomobrya multifasciata
GTGGAAATTTCTTTATCAATCTCAATTGCCATTGGGATATGATCACTGCACGTTGTTATGAAAGGCAAGGTGACCTTCGCGTTTATTTCAATTTCACTTGAGATTACAGCATGGTCAACCCAACTTTTTGCATGTGTTCCTTTACTTTCAAAGGTATACGTGTTTGCAGGAAGTTGATTTATGTCCACAAGCACTGCATCACAGTCACTACACATTTGAATGAGCTCGGAAAAATTATTATGCTTGCTACTAATGTTGAAGTCACCCATAATAATAGAATGACCTTCATGGTTGATAAGAAGACTGCTAAGCTTTCCCAGATACGCAGAAATTATGTCCTGATTGTTAGAATTGTTTACTGGGAGATAAACATTAACGACTAGAAGCTCAGCACTTTTCAGTTTTATTTTAATTGCTTGGATCCGGCTATCCACAACTACACATGGTTCAGTTAAACTTTTAAGTTTGGTGTTTATTAGAAACGCAAGACCCCCATATGGGCGTCCAGCTGTCGCTTTGTGTTTTGGCATGGAGCTTTTGGCCAAAGTAAAGTAGTCAGGATGTAGACTTAGGTGAAATTCTTCATGGTCAAATAACCAGGTCTCTTGAAGTAAAACGATGTCGTAATCTTGAATAATGTTACTCAACCAAGGCCCGTTCGATTTCAGACCTTGACAGTTCCAGGTAAGCATTTTAATCATCAGAGGCGCTGGTTTGTTCAGGACGAGGTCCAGGTCTTCTGTTTCGATTGAAACGTTTAACAAGTGTATCTTCAGGCCAGTGCTCTGGTTTAAGATAAGTAGATTCACTAGTAATCTTGTCTAATGACTTACTAAGAGCTAAAATTATTTTTCAGTCTTAATAACTCATAATTGATTCCTCATCGGGCAGAATTTCTAGTGGAACTTGCTCTTGTTTTACATTGTTTGCTTGAAATTTACAACTGGCCCCCTCCTCAGTTGAAATTTCCATGACATCTGTCCCAGTTGCATTTCTAAACAAAAGTAAACCAGCAAATTAATTACTAAAAATAATAACCCAGTAAGCATATTTAAACTGATATTGAAAAATAATTCGCACACTTACTCAGGACAACTACTCATTGCACCATTCATGTTTGCATCTTTACCAGCATTGCCTTTTGGAAACTTCTGGGAAGGCTGGGACCCTTTAATATGACTTTTCAATTGACTCTTATTCGCAAACCTCTTTTTATACTCGCTACACTCCCATATCAAATACACCGATCGTTTATGATACTCCATGTGGATTTTATAGCTTGACGTTTTATCAAACTTCTTTCCACATTTTGGACACACATTATATTTACCACATGAATGAAATTGGTTCTTATGAACCCACAAATCCTCTTTCCTTTTAAACTTTTTCTTGCAGTTCAAACATTTAACAAATTTCTCGTCCTTTTCATTATGCTGCTGCTGACATGTTGACGTGGAAAGATGTTTTCTTAAGTAAACCAAGTCATCAAACGTGTTGTAGGTTCCCATGTTCGCTAAATTGATGATGCTTTAGAAAAAAGGCACCAAACCCATCTTGTGTACATTTTACCACATCCTCACCCTCTAATAATTGGCATGAATCGTGGTAATATTTGAAGTGCTGCGCTTATCGTGAACATAAAACTTGTCGTTGGCAAATTTGGCATGTTGCGTAGTTACGCTCACTTGAAATATTTGTAGTGGATGATGGATGATGGAATTCCTCTTGGTATTTGTAACGTCGACAAGTTGTTATAGTTTTCAGGAATTGTGATTGCAAGATCGTTTTGTTTTAACTGCGAAAAATGGTCCTTTTCAATTGTTATAATGTATCTGGAACAAAAAATTATTTGATTGCAAATTAAATGATTATCCTGACTTTATATTACAAAAACATTTTTCAAATATAAATTTTATAGCATGAAATGTAATTCAGTTTTTTCTTATAACGTTACACGATCTACTTCATAAACTTCAGCAGCATTATTACTTTCACAGATATGTAAGTGGATTGTCTGGACTGTCACATGGCTGATTGGTCACTTGTTCGTCAACCGGATCACCTGGGAATAATTTCATGTCGATAAATGACCCATTTCTTTCATCACTTGTTGGGATTTCCTGTCTTTTCAGTAATATCCTTGGAAACGAGTTAGCCAATCGGTTAAGCCCTGCAAAAAAATAAATAGTATTCAAACATTAATACTATTCAATTAACATTAACATAACAATTATAATTTTAAAATTAAAAATTTACCTGCTTTTGTCACACCATCTCTTATAGCCTTGATTCCATTTCTTCTCCTCTCTCCTCGTCCTCCAGTTAAACTGTAACGTTTTGTTTACATCGGTCCATCTGGTAGGAATTGTACTAGATAATTGGATCACAACCACAAGTTTATCCAACTTTAAATCTAACTGAAGTTCCAAACACTTGAGTTAATGATAAAGGTCACAAAAACTGGTATTTGTTGAGTCGCACTCTTCGCAACTTTTTAATACCTCACATGTCAATGTTCCACTTAGCAGATAACTGAACACTGTTGTGGGGCGGGCATTATCAATAAGGCGGTTTTAGCGAAAGGTCCCCCCTTATGTATAATTTTCTGAAAATATTTTTGATGAGAAAAAAAGCAAGCACTTCAATCCGAAACTCGGGAGGAAGCAGTGTTGTTTCTGCTTCTTTTAAAGCTTCAGCGGCTACCCACTATACTTCCGGTAGTGGAAGTGAGGTTAAACAAAAGAAGTGCTCCAAATATATGAACGTTCGAAAGAAGAGAAAGAATGGAGAGATCTTCCGTCACGGGCCACTTCAACAAATGAGAAGAAAGTGTGTGAAGCTGTAGATGCAAAGTTTTCGCATAAGGAAAAAGCAAGAAACCGAAATTCGGACAGGGTCAGTGTAGTTTCTGCTTCTGTTAATACTTCAGCCGCTATCCATTCTACTTCCAGCAATGAAAGGAGTTAGCAAAAAAATGGAGAACGCCATAACAATGCAAGACTACCAGCGTTTTATGGAAAAAAAGAAGCAGCAACACTTTCCACTAAAACGCAAGAGCGTGTGAAGACAGCTGGTGACGCCGCACCGGTTGTACACAATAGTTTGACGAATATCAAAATTACCAAGCACTCCAAACCCGATTCGGAGGGACGAGGTTACATTTGTTCTACTGTTCTAAATAAATTCAATAACCTCTTTAACCATAAAATGACTCACTCATTTGTTCTACTGTTAAAACTTCAGCAGTTACTGGTTTGACATCGGGAAAGGAAAGGAGGTCAGGAAAATGGTGAAGAACACTGCGGCGGCGAAGAAGTAAGAAACGTGAGGCTGAGATCTCACTATTAGATCAAGATCGCTTGAAAAGTGCAAAGATCTCAAAGCAACCCAAAGTTGATTTAGAAGGATGCGGTATGGTGTGTGTTCCTGGGGCAACTTCAGGAAATACTGAAGAAAAACAGGCCAGTCTACCAGGCAAGCTTATGGGCACGTGATGAGTGGTAATGGATCTGCTATTTGTAAACGTAGAAGTCAAATTGAGGCGTGCGATTGGGGACTTAAAAGATCATAGTTAACTTTTTGGAGCCGGGAACCAACAAAACCCTAATAGCAGACAACAGGTGGAACTACGAAGGCAAACGACTGGAAAAATACATAAACTTTCAAGATGGGATATACTGATTGGACAAAGCAACCTTTTCCAGCTATACATAGCAAGCGAATTTTATGATCAGAAGTCCAAGCCATCGTTAATGCCACTAAACCAGCTAATGTTGGTGATAAAGCGGACTATGATGATGGAAAGTTGAATTTGAAAGTCCAAGAATTGAATTTTTTTTGGTAGATAGGGATCGTTCAATAAGTATGTAACGCCTTAGGGAGGGAGAGGGGGTCTGGGGGTACCGTGACACCCTAGTTAAAACGGGGTATCCTACAATGTTAAAAAAGCGTGACAGGGGGGGAGGGAGGTCTGAAAAAACGGTTTTTTAGCGTTACATACTTATTGAACGGCCCCATATTGCCACACAATTGCAGGTCCTTGCACCTTCATTTGACGAGTATAATCAGTGCAATTTGCCCGATCATGCTCTTGTATCTCACGCCTGGTCATACTCCATAAATGTTCCACCGGTGGCGGTTATTCCAAACGTTTAAATTACACTGGACTTGGAGTCACCAAACGGAGCAGAGCAATCAATCCCAGAAATTGAGGGGTATAAGAATCAGTAGAAAGTTGAATTGAAAAGTGAGGTGTAAGTGTACAAAGTTGTAGTTTGAAATTGTGTGTAATCAAAGTTAACAGCATATTGGAAAATGTACCCATTTGTCCAAATACATACTGAACTGTATATCAATAGTAACTTAATGTGATGACCATTATCATAAACCATGTTATATAAATACAATGTTTTACAGCTCAAATTCAGGCGTATTTAATTTAATTGGGTGACTAGCATCTTGGCCTTGGGTTTTTTACTGCACAAACTAAAGTTTCCGATTCAGCATTGTCATTGTCGTAGTTGTTAGCTAACTTCACTTGAATGACATTAATTTAATACCATTGAGCTAAAACGTAGCCTATTGAAAACGTAGCTTTGTAAAACTAAAATGCTCATAACTTTCGAATTGAGTGATGCTGCTAATCATATCGTATTATCTTACCGTTTTTATAATCGCATATGAATTCATTTAAGCATGCATAATATATAATCTACTCAAGAAAGACTTGCCATTTGGAAATTCAGAATTTTTACTTCATATATTGCATTAAGAAATTTTGTTGCATTTTTCATTGATTTTTGTCCACGGTTCTGTAACGGGCTTGATTATGGTAATAATAAGAGCATAACACGCAGCACTTTAAATAAAACTCTACTGACTTTATTAATGGAAAATAAGTAGTATATAATAATAATAAGATAAAATGGAGTAAATAAAAAGTAGTATACAGATTAGGGAAAGTGGATGACATATGTCATTTATAAACATGATGCATAATAAATAAATTAACTACACTAATGAAAGTAAAAATATGTGTGGTTAACATCATTTTCATTAACCTAAACCTAAAAACATTCATCACTAAAATTAGATATGAATATTAATCGCGCATCGCGACAGGTCATATAATTGACATTTGAAAAGTTTTTACGGTGAAGCATGAACGATTACATGCATGACGACTCTGTTTGATGCTTCAGGAAGTACAAATTTTGATACATAGCGAGAAATACGGCGACAGTTATTAGTTTCCAACAAAGAGCTTAATTTTAGAGCGATAGGTCAAAAAATTTCGTCCATACACTTTTCAAGTGAAGCATTGTCCATTAAAGGATATGGTTAGTAAATGGACTTGCTGGAACCTTCCATTATGGTATTTAGCCCTCTTGAACGATGTCTGGTATGCTGATAATCGTGTGCTGTATTTATAAATCAAAATACACATGGTCTGGCATGTCAATGTACATAGCTATGTACTGGTGATACGTATTTAAAAACGAATTCATTAAGAAGGGAGCAGTGGTGTTGCAAGGGTCGAGAAAAATTGCTTTGGGATTTGATACGAAAATGGATTTAGCAGTAGAATAATGTGATGGTGCCGAAAAAAGTTATCCTGCAATTCATGGAATTTTATTTTGTCAGCCATGTTCTATGTTTGGCTCTGAAGTTCTACGTTATTGGCTATTAATAAAAATGTCGTTACTGTTGGTGGGGGTTTAGATGACGTAATATGCAGTAATATTCCGCTTTTTACAACAAGTCGATACTCGGATAAAGCATTTCTGCAAAGGCAACATTGGGCACACTATTTTGTCGCTTGATGAGATATTTGTCACGCAATCCTCAGTACTACCTAATAAAGGAGATAAGATGAGTTGGGATGTATTGTACAATGCACAAAAGAATTTCCCAGGGACTTCGGAGGTTGGCTTTCTTGCAGAGTACATCGGTAACCAGTCATCCCAGGATAGCTTTATTACAAGACGACTTTCACAACTAGCCAGTTTCTTACGTGTGGATAAACTTGAGCCTTTACCTTGGATTCTTCAACCCAGACACTTTATTCTAACCATTTTTAAAACTATATCGTTATTTTCAAATGCAGTGGCTGCACTACGGATAAATTTTCATATTGAGTTTACCTCTTCTGGTGTAAAACCGGTGGCTCCAATAAGAAATGGCCACGAGCAAGTAAATGCAAGAAATTATGAAATGCAGGAACATATTCGTGATGATTGCACTAATATATTGCTTTACTCAGGTAAATATTCATTATTTTGATCATATGTAAAATTCGGAGTAGTATATGTCATGCAGAAAAAAATAATTTTGGTACAATCCCCAGCTTATGCTATTGCTTAGAAAAGTTATTTATTCTTTTGTTCATCTATACAGCCATAGGATTTTGCTATCCACTCGTTGGTGAGTAAATCCGTTACAATTGAAATTCAACACGAAAAATTACAGTATGCTATTCCAACCATTAACAGATAACCTACTTCCTCAGGGGAAGCACGCATTTCACAAAACTGATGTGAAAATTATAAGGGTAAGCTTGTTTAGTAAAAATCATTGTATGGTTAAGTCTTGTGTAGGCATGGCCGTTTAATTCGGAAGGGTTCTTTAACTGTGTTCCAAAAATTGAGTGTGCTATATTGTACTATCAAGTTTATGGAGAGTTACATTTGTTACATATTGGTGAATGGTGAATTAAATTTACTATTTTAATAGGGACGTCTAACAGAAAAAATATCCTGACCGGTCGACCCAACGGAACTTCTACGGAAAAGCTTTCAGTTGGCGTCTGAACAATTTTTGGTATGATGTTTTGTGCCATTATGATCGCAATCACTTTTTTTAGATCGGATGACCGGAGACTGCTTCCAAATGCACTGATATGTATTTTCCCAGCAAACTGGGCGTCCAACGTATTTACGTACGTATGATTTCCAGTGGGCCAGAATTTGGGATGAAGAATGAAGCAGTATACCTTTCACCGATACTGCAGTTTTGAAGGTGGTCTATCAGCTTTTTCGCAAGCGGACAAAGAACCGGTTGGCACTGTAATACAGAGCAAAGTGTTCGCAATATTAGTTAGTTTTTAGTACAGGATAAGGTTACCGGTGAATTATCATTTTTCACAAATTTTATTTACCCTCACAGGTAAAAAAGCCCGGGTTTCGGCCATAGTTTCACGTATTTTGCAATAGGCAGAATGATTGAAATAGTCAAGATGATGGCGAACAATCACAACGGCTTACTTAACTTGCTCTGTCTTATTAGAAGATGCAGGGTCACTGTTCAATCCATATCTCGTTACCCTAGTTGTACTTTCCCTCTTCTTGTAGCTAGTTGTAGTTGACGATACAATTGGTACAGAAATTGGTCTACTGTCGATAAACAGAAGTTTGCTTTTCGCCTTTGCCTCACACTCCTACGAAAGAGTACAGAGTATTTACTATTATAAATTAAAAATGATAAATTGGTTTGCATAAAAAAAGTTGTACTGGAATATAATGCTGCGACGTTGTCTCGGCTGGACGACCAAACTGGACTAAACTAAACTGCTTCTTGTCTAGCTGGTAATATAGCCCTATGTTTATGCCTCCTTTTTTCGGTTTTACTCCCAATAAATGCTGCCAATTGAATGAAATTCATAATGTGGAAACGGAAGGGGGATTATTCTTGCTGAAGGTAATATACACGAACTAAAATGAGTCTTTCCCATTACTTGTTCTGCTTCAAATCTAGTTAGGTCTTGTAGTTCTGGCTAGTCTATTATTGAGTTCAGGGAGCTTTATTTGCCTTACAAAGAATGCGAACTGCGTCAAAGCACTTGACACATAATTAGCGTTGTCGTGTTCTTGTCATAGTGGCAAGTGTGGCATGGTTTTCAGCCAGACATGTGTATTTGACATTCTTTTTGATTTGAAGTATGTCGTTGATACGTTGACCTAACCTGCGTTTTTTCCCTGGTATTAGTCAGCACTAGTTTGCACTGACCATTGTTTGGACGTGAAATTCCAAGCAACAGATAGGCTTGTGTGCTCGTTGAAACCTGTAAAATAGAACTAATTTCTTTCAAAATAAGATAAGCATTAAACTATTCTTTTCTTAATCACTGGACACCATTATATTGCTTAACCCAGTGAGTTACTCTGGCAGTAATGAACAGACCCACGATTCGCTCCTTCCTTACTAGGTAGTAGGGAATATGCAGTCTCTTTAGTAGAACTGGTGAAATGATAGGTTAAGATAGTGAAAGGCGTCTTCGCATTTTGTGAATGGAATATCGTTAGACAAGGGATATTGAGAAATTACTCTTGCAAGGTCTTTTATTTTCTACTCTTCAACCGATATAAAAAACAGTTGCATTCCAAATATAACAAAGTTTACTGAGTTTGGAGATGCATCTTCTTTATAGCTTCCCACGCGAGTTCCTGCCAGTATATTGTCAACTCACTGTAACTGAATTAACATTAGCTCAAAATATTGTTTGCTTATGCATGTAAATTATTCACTTTTTCCCCTAACAGATATTATGGTGTCATGCCAGGGATTTCACCCAGGACGGCCGACAAATTTCCATTTTTTTCGGGAAGCAAGCCCAGGTCATTGAGAAGAGATGCATTAGTATGGTTCTGATGCAGAGATGTGTAGTACTTTCTCCATTTTCAGTACCCAAGACTTTTAACCCTTTGAAAAGGTTAGCGGTGCCCTCATCTATATATTCGATCACATGTTTTGCTCTGACAGGAACATTGCGCACGACAAGAATCCCTGGGACCGATGCGACACTGTACACGTCCTAAAAATACGCAAAATATAACACAGACCAGTTTCATTTTGACTTACTGGTTGATTGTAACATCGAGAGTTATACCTGCTCTTCACGGGTTCTTTTTTAGTAGACTTATTGGCAAGTCGTGAAGCAACCAAAACTTTTTC
The DNA here is from genome assembly GCA_034693345.1 of Entomobrya multifasciata. Lineage (NCBI taxonomy): Eukaryota > Metazoa > Arthropoda > Collembola > Entomobryomorpha > Entomobryidae > Entomobrya > Entomobrya multifasciata. The sequence goes on from JAQFXM010007712.1 coordinate 8,950, forward strand.
TGAGACAGTTGTAAAATCCTTGATGCGAAACTGTTAAAAAGTATAGTTTCTAAATGTAAAGTATATCTGATGCAAATACACTCCAAGGCGATAATATTTTTGGGAGGGTGTGGTTGTAATACAATAACATTTCTTAACAGGTATAACAAAAGAAACATTTGCTTGCATTTGTGTTCATTATAATATAAGTGCACGCACGAGTTTGAAGTTAGTTCAATAAGTTTCATTGGAGAAAGCAGATAATAAAACATATCTGATACATAGATGCTTATAAAAATGAATTTAGTGGACCACAGGGTCGTTGTGTTGTAACAGATAAGCGTGTGTGTGTATGTGTATTCAATTCAGTTATGGTGAGCAGTCGAGGAGTCCCAATCACTCAAGAGGAAAAACTTCATGATTTGGAATGGAACTGGGAGAAAGGTTCGTGACGAAATTGACTGCTGAGTAGAATGCTTATATTTATTTACCTTTTCCCCAACTCGACTTATAGAAGTAATAATCTCTTGTAATTTTTTCGGTTGTTCATGTCCTTTGTGTATTTCTATCAACCGATTTTGAATTATTTCTTTTCGTTAACGTTGTGCAGCTTGAGGTGTCACCTCCGCTTTCGCGATCGGTCATTAGACTCATTCTGAACTCCGAGTTCACTCTCAACTCTGATGGCTGAACTCATCCATGCAAACTCATTCTCTAACACTCATTCACTCAATGCATTTACACTGCTTGTGGTTGTTAATCATAGATCGCCAAAACCATTTAAAGTTAGAATTTTTTACAAGAAAGCACTTTAACAGCATTCAACTTAAGCAAAATCAAAATAATTTTTATCGCTTCTGAGAAAAACGAATTATTTTGGCTACTTTTTGAGCTAATTAGTCGCAAGTTCTCTATATCCTTTTGTCAGGTTTATTTTTATTTTAATAGGAAATACTCGAGCTGCTGTAAACGAATTTATGGTCAGAGTCAGAAGTGAAATCCAAATAAGACAAAAGAATTTTGTGCTCAACAAAGCAACTTGACATGATCCTGTGAAGAAAATTGATAAATTATTTTGTATTTATACCGTATATTTGCAATTTACAAAATGTTGATTTACTGCAGCTTAAATAATAAACCGATAAATCATTATAGTAAAGTCACGCATGTCACAAAACAGGATATTGGTTGGCTGAAAAATTATTTTGACGTTTTACATCACAATGTAAAAGATGTAAGCATTAGGCAAAAGTTTTGACATCTAAAGCCGTCTGAGTACGAAAGGGTTGGGTCAGGTCAACTCAAACTTTGATCCAAAATCAAAAGGGATCGTGCTTAGGACCATATGACTTTGTGTGCCAATTTTCATTGAAATCTGTTCAGACGTTTCGACGCTAGAGAGCGAACAGACAGACTGACAGGCAGACAGAAATTTAAGGGGTCATACATATGGAAGGTAAAGGTAACAAGCTACAGGTGCTAAGTGGTTAGGTACTGGAGCTAAGTAAATAGAGAAATGAACCTGATCTACATATTTGTGCATTTGTAATTTGTAACTGCCACAAAATATATTGTGGACTTGTAATGTGTATGAATTTTTTTTCCTAAGAGCAATACTTACTTTGTAAGCAATAATAATATAAAATATTTGTGCCATTCTTTGTTTCCTAAATTTTTAGTAATAATTAGGTTGAAATATTTACTGATAGCGTGGAATAAAGCTTTTTTAGTCAATTTTAACAACTAGATGTACTCTTTTTTGTAGTTTGAAACAAATGGTGTTGAAATTTATACTTTGTAAAATATGCCATGAAAACTTTTTCCTATAGTTATTAAGATAATATATTAACAAAAGTTTTATAAAATAAAGTTCAAGTTCAACGTTTCCAGTGGAGGGAAGCAGTGCCATGACATATGAGAAATTTATTTTATTCACATGAGAAACTCCACTATTTTACTTTTTCACCATTAACTTTCTAAACACAAAAATTAATGAGATCATGATAAACTTTCATATTTAATAACTTGTGATTCATTTATTATTACATATTTACTTTTATATCCTAATCATTACCCAAATTCAACCAATTTTATTAACGGCTTAATTAGCGTTAATACTAATTTCCAGCCTTAATAACTCATAACGGATTCCTCATCAGGCAGAATTTCTACTGGATCCTGTTCTTGTTTTACGTCTTCAGCTTGAAATCCACTTGTCCCATCCTCCAAAGAAATTTCCATTAAATCTGTCTCTGCACCAGTTGTCTCTCTAAACAAGTTCAAACAAAACAAAAATTATTTTTAAAAATACACAGTAAATTTTAACTTAACCCACTAAAAATTCATTCCAAACTTACTCAGGATATCCAGTCTTGTGGCCAGCATTTCTGTTTGAAGAAGTACTAGACGACTGGCCCCCTTTTAGATGACTTTTCTCATGTCTTTTCAATTGGTTCTTATTCGCAAACTTCTTTTTACACTCGCTACACTCCCATTTCCAATGCGCCGGTCCTTTATGATATTCCATGTGAATTTTATACGTCCAAGTTTTATTAAACCTCTTTCCACACTTGTGACACACATTATGACAACCATGTGAATGAACTTC
>JAQFXM010007713.1:0-11535 GCA_034693345.1 Entomobrya multifasciata
GCCCCCTGCCCCCAAACGGGTGGGGCCAGGGGCAAAATATTTTACCCAGAGGCTACCCTTGGTGAGGGCAACCATTGGCTAAAATTTCAAGTCTGTAGCTCATTTCATTTTATGGTCACCATTCGAGTTCACGTGGAGTCGTTCAGCAGCGTTTCTAGTGAATTTTTGTGCGTGGAAAGGGAATTTGGGGTGAATTGAGACGGTACTTTGGATTGAATGTTTTTTTGGGTACGCTGCTGGCAATCAGGGTTGAAGTTGGGGGTGATTTTAGAATCTGTGATTGGGATGGGATTTTGGAGATAAAATTGGGTTTGTGAATGGGTAATTTTGTAAACGAGGTTTTGAGTGTGATTTGTATACGTGAGAATTGGAGTGTTCTTATTAGAGTTTTACGTACGATGTTGTGCTTTCTTTATTTCCGGTCGTTTTATTGAAAGATTGAAGTCAAAATAGTAAAATTTAAACTGCTAATTTTGAGAGTATAAAGGGATAGATAACATTTTTAAATTCTTCTTCTTTATGCTAACCTCAGGTTTAGATCATTAATTTATAGTTTTCGAGACAAATAGGGTACTGAGATACACTATTTACTTTAGAATTTGTGAGATGAAGAGTGGTGACATGAGAGTTTTGTGTGGTACTTTGTATCGTGAACATAGTTGTTATCTGAAGAATTAGTCAAACTTATTATCAGACTTTATTGAGCAATCTGAGCTATGAAAAGCTTTTTTGACGGAATGTTTGAGAACTGTCCAGTCTTTTCTTACCTCAACGTTGACACTTTATCAGAACCGATTAGCCGTGGAGATTATCCAGATTTTTAAAATGAAATGCAGCAAATTATATTTAAAAAATAGAATGTAAGTTTCAAATCATATGTGACAAGTTTCATTTATTGGCATAAATCTTTTCTGTATTTTTTTAAAACCATGTTTAACGCTACATCAACATCGGTTTAACGAAATGATTATTGATATACGTAGTTATGAGGAAGTTTATCACAACTTTAAATGTAAATTCCTACAATGAGTTGATATTTGTCTGCAATGAGACTACAATACACTCGGGTTTACAAACAAAAATTTATCTCATTGCTATTACGATCACAATCTAATACTCAAATTGGGCTATTGTTTTTTTAAAGATATTTTTTATCAACGCCAAACACACGTTTCGAACTTTCGTTATTTTTTCTGGTTGTGATTTTAAAGTAGCTTATAATATGAAATGGGGTAAACGATGAATTGAGTTGGGATTTAAGTCAAAATAGGGAATATACCATGATTAATTATAGTCTACACCTACACACCTAAAACTTTTCAAGAGTCCATCATTTTCTATACTGAATTATATTTTTAGCACGGTATTTGTTATAAGCGTCAAACACACACTATTCCTAAAAAACCATTGCATTAGTTACATTTTCAAGCGTATTGCAGTTTTGACAAGAGTCCTATTTCTTTCATTAATTTATCAGTCTTTTGAAACCATGCTAAACGCATGAACGTAAAAAGTTAGCTGTTTTCATGAACTCAAATTCGAAATTTTGCAAAAAATGACCCGTGATTATAAACGATTATGAGTATACTTTTGTAACATGAGTGTACTAAAAACGGCATAAAATGAACTGAACTCAAAAGCATTTAAAACTGAACGATGATTTAAAATTAACTTTCACCAAAAGGTATTGGTTACAAATTTGTAGTGTGTATCATCAATAACCAACCTATTCTTATCTCAACAAGTAAACTAAGTGAAAGCGATAAAGGCAAGAATCACAATCAGTCGAATCGTATTCGTAAATAAACGTTTCTAATCCTTTGTGATTTAAATTACTGGTGAATGATAGTATACCGTTGGAAGTACAAATACCAATATCAAGTCCAAATTTAATGTAAAAAACAGAGTAAATTAACAACTAGTTAATATTCAATTTGTGACTAGTTTTTGACAAAAAAACATTAATTTCTTATCAATCAGTTAGCCTATTATTCTCGTAAAGAGTACGTTCAGTGAATTTGGATTCAGGTTTCGTTAATTTGTCAATTAAATCCACACGCATTTATATTGCGGTTATGTGCTAACTAATTTAAGACTTAATCGACTAACAACTCAACTAAATGTAACCAACCTATAGACACGTCTACCCCCAAAAACTAAAAAAATCATAAAAAAATCTCTCCAAAAATCGACCCCCCACTATCCCTCACTCATGACTCACTCCAAACCCAGTAATTATACTCATATCGCTTTAATACGAAACCCATTCAAGTGTAAAGAACACACACCAACATTCACTCTTTTCTTCTCTTTTCACTTTTTCCACTCGAAATCAATAAACAGCTTTTCCCCTTGCCTCTCTCCCTATTCGTCCGTGAACGTACCCTAAACCCGTCCTCTTAGCGGGTATGTGGGTTGGGTGTACATGAATGTGTTTGCATGTGAGAAGCGTTGGGATTGGATAAACGAGCGGAAATGTGGGATGGGGTTGCTAAGGTAATTGTGATGGGTTTTTTGGAGGATTTTTTGGACTTTTGTGTGTTTGATTGATTGATTAATTGAACGACGTTTTTGTTGAGTTTTTTGCTATTGTGTGTGGGGTTTTTTGACAGTTTGTGAGTTTTGGGATTTTTTAAGGGTTTCGAATTAGAGTTTTTTGTGATGATTCAATGAAGATGGTGTAATTACGGTTGTGTGTAGTATTGGTACACTATAAAGTGAATACTTTTTGGTTATTGTTGCAAGATGTAATATGGGTAGAAGTAAGGCATTTGGTTGTTGAGTTTGATTTCGTATTTGGAATTAAACACCAGTAAATTTTAATTTTTAAATGCTGATTAACATAACGATTGTCAATAACTACCCAAAATCATAGATACATATTCGAAAAAATGAATTGGTAATTTTGCAAAATCATCGATGTTTTTAAATGTTAAAATTATGTTTTTTTTGCATATTTTATTGCATTTAAGAAATTACCCTTTTAAGAATGTTATGGGCAATGTATATTTCAGTAAAAAATGTAATTACGGTTGTATGTAGTATTGGTACAACATCAACTGAATATTTTTGGTTATTATTCCAAGATGTGATATGGTTAGTAAGAGATTTGGTTGTGAAGTTTGATATTTTGTTTCGGATTAAACACCAGTAATTTTTAATTTTTAAAGGTTGATTCACATTATGCGTGTCAAAAACCACCCAAAATCATAGACACAAATTCGAAACACAATGGGATGGTAATTTTGCAAAATCATCGACATTGAATGTTTTTAACATTAAAATTATTTCATTTTGCATAAAATATTTAGGTGCATTAAAAAAGGAATTACACTTTAACGGAATACTATCTGGTTAGTAGACTAATTTAGGGGTTTTCTGAGTTGTCCAGAGTGTAACATGGCTAATGACTGGGATATTTCAGTAAAAATATGCTTATCTCTTGGTTTCAACTCACATTTCATTGTCACAAAAAATAGATAAAGGAAGAAATCTTTTAGTACGAATGTTTGGTACACACAAAAGGAAAGTAATTAGTGACGTTTAGTATTTACAAAACTTTAATAACGTGCTTTGAAATTAGAGTTTTTTAGATGTCACAATGTTGGTTATTTTGAGAGATGTTGTTAACTTATATGATATGCTTATTGAACAGTTTGGTTTTCGTTTTTTTGGAATTAAATACTAGTGTTTATTTTTCGAAATTTATTTACTCGTATGTGTGGTCAATTTTGAGTAATTTTGTTACAAAATATACAAATCATAGACATTCCAAACCTGTGTATTATACTACGTATATTTGCTAAATCATCAATATGAGTTTTTCCAGCATTATAATATTATTTCGTGCAATCAATTTCGTCGTTTCCCTTCATAAATCACGTTTTCAATCAAATCAAATCCGCACATTTTATAATTTTTGCAATACCGGTTGTTTAGTTCATAATTTGGAATTTTTTGTTGAGTATTAAATATAACATGAGTTAAGATTAAGAAATTTCAGTCTGCCAGTAGTCTAGTTGCGGTGTGAATTCGAGTATGAATTACGGTTCGGTATTGTACATTCTAGCTGACAAATTATTATGAAACAGTTAGTGACGTTAGTATTTACACAAGTTTACGTGTCATGAATAACTACGTTCGATGAATAATATCGCAACGATCGCACGTAAAGGTTATTCAATCACGGATATGTGTTACTTTTTATTGGTTTCATCAATATATCATGTTAATCATTAAAGTTGAATTGCATGATTGAGTTAAATTAAACCAAATTCTCAGTATTTCGGATAGTCTTAATATAGAACTTATTTCAGCCATGCTTTAGTGACAATTTACAAATCATGACGAATAAATGACGTCAGTAGAACGTCTAACGTTGTCATGTTTCCCTGAAATGTTACGAAAACGATGACGTAAAATGTGCAGTTAATTTTAGACTTTGCGCGTGACGTTATAAAGAGCATTAATTTGCACTAAAACTACATGAATCCGTTATAACCCCGAACGATCCCATCCACCATTTTATGCATTCATTGGTTCATCTTCTTGTACGGTTTTGGCAAAGGGCTAGATACCATTGAAACTTACGTTACTGACACTGTACTTTAATATGAATACAAAGTGGAGATTCTCGTATACACCCAGTGGACATACTAAAGATCTTGTAGATTAGCTGGAAGCATTACTTTTAAACTGAACACATGAATTCGCCATAGTACAAAATGATCCTGATGATCACGCAATTTTGTCCTCGATCTTGTGTGAAGTTTTAGGTGCTTACAAAAATGAATTGTTTACATGCCTCGAACTATTTTTATAATCAAAATATTATTAATTTTGCTAGGTAGATACACCTTCAGTTATAGCCTGAGCTTCTGTTAACAAATTCAACAATTAGCAAACTTGCCATTATGCAGTAATTAGCAACAATCTTAAACCAAACAGATTGCTATAACGACATACATGTTTAAGTCTAAATGTTTGTAATTACTTGTTTGTGTGGTAGTTACTTCAAATCAGCCATGTCCAATAAATAGAATATGATATTTTAAAACGTACCAAACAATTCACCTCTAACTCAATCCACAATGCACTGGCATACGTGCTTGCATCCAAAAACGAACATAAAAACGAACATCATCCCAAAACCCAGAATCCCTCACACCACCACGTCCATCCCATCACCCAACACAACTCATTACCAAAACTGCATTCCCCTCTCTCTTCCAACACCACACACACGCTAAAAATAATGATCACCATAACGATCCGATTCCTCTCACGATCATAATAATTAATATTTTGTTAGGGGAACACAAAAAACCTTCATCTGCATCACGTCCCGTGTGTCTGTGCGAACATACCAGGGAACAAAAACGACACGATCGTCGATTATGTCGCAGTAGGTGGCGATCGATAGAATAAAAAAGCACTATAACGAGGGGGGGAAAACGGGTAGTAATTATGGGTTGTGAGTCATGGGATGGGAGAGAGAGTGAAAGTTTTTTAGGATTTTTTGGGGTGGGTTGAGATGCGGGTGAGCGAGAGTGGTGGTGGATGGATGCTGAGCTGAGTGAGAACGGAAGCGTTTTTGGAGTGTTTGGGGAGATTTGAGATTGTGTGTGGATTTTTTGGAGATTGAGATTGGATTTCGTATGGTGAATGGGGATGTTACGTACGTGTGTTAGAGTAGTAAAAAAGTTAAACGAATATTGATGACTAATTTATGAAGTGCAAATTATTACCAGTTTTTTATGAAGGAAGGTCCAAGAAAGGTTTCCAGGTGCATGCTACAAGCAATAAAATATGATTCAGGTTTAAATCTGATTTAAGTAATGAGTTGAGCGGGTGAATGCAAGAACAACAGTTACCAAATTTTATTTTTATGAAGCCATGGGTTTTAAAGTACGAACTACGATAATCAAAGTTTGTCTGTCTGAGATAATATAAATGATTCAATCACTGATATAATTTTTATGCTGATTTAATATATCGTGTTAAACATTTAAAAACTCTTGCTTGACAACGAATGGAACCGTAGTTCTTGCACTCATGTCCTCAGTTATCATCAATAACTCGTAAAATATTCAGAGTAGATCACCTTAACTCTTATAAGTTTTAGAGTTATCAGTATTAACTCATGTTAGTATTAATGCTAGTTAATATTTCCAGTTCATATGTAGGTCTAAGTTTCCTACCTTTGTCAGAGTTTTCAGGATTTAATTAATGGAGTAAATTATTAATTATTAAATTCGCATGATTGTGTTGCAGTAAAACAATATAAACAGTAGAATAAGAATCGGTTCTAAATCCGATTGTGCCATAGGTTATCAAAAATAAACTTTTTAAATATTCAGAGTTAACTCGCCTCAACTCATAATATTACAAGAGTTATCAACAATAACTCGTAATATATTCGAAGCTAATGTTGTTTTGTCATTAGTTGTCAAATGCTACAGTAATTTGAGTGAGTAACTCGTAAACACAAAATACTTACTGCGATGCCAGTCAAATGTACGTTTTCAAGATCAGCATTATGGAATTATGAATTTCGGAAACAAGCGTTCTAATTTCAAATGCTTGCTATATATGATACATGACCACTTATGCTAAATTGGTGACTAGATTAAAATTCATGATAACCCACATTTCAGAAAATGATGAACTTTTCCATTCAGTTTCAACACATCTCTCATTTTTTCATCACACATTCATAATTTATTGTACAAAAGTAAAAAAAACACATTTTTTACGCAGTCTTGAGATAAAAATCGAAGCAACAAAAACTCATCACGAGCAACAACTCAAAAGTGACAACACACAAAACACGACCGACACTATCCCTGGCACAAGAGACCCCGCTCCACTCACATCCTTCACGTTGTCACTAAAAACACCAGAAATAACAAACATTTAAAAATCTTCATAAAATCCAAAAATAAAAAAGTCACAATGCTGCACTCACACAATATGTATCCTCCACCCCATATTACTCTGAGTATAACTATGATAGTACACAACATCCGGCCACGAACTATTAGGAGTAACCTCAAGTATCGCAGGCTCCGACCCCTGCTCACACCTCAACTTTAACGTATTCCTAAATTTCTCGAACGTTCCATACTTCTCATCTATCCTCCTATCAGTATGCTCGTGCTTCCACAAACACAATCTCCCAGCACTCGTAGGCCGGGGCTGACCTCGTCTCGTCACCTCCACCCCAGCGAGTATCCTTGATTGTGGGAGGTTTGAGGCGCTTCCTCCGAGGGGCTACGGGTAAAGGATAGTTATTTAATGACATGCCAAACTTAACTAATAGTCATACACACAATTCCACTGCACTCACCTCATTAGTAATAATAAAAGGATGATAAGTCTCAAGATTATGAGGATTATTCCCCCCCTCAACCCTAAACGAGTACGTCAACCCCCTCTGCATATACAACTCTGGCGTCACATACCCATGTATATACCAAGCATACCCAGGATTCGCGTACCCACTCACCCCCTCATACCCCCTCATCCCAGCACTCGGCCCAATCCTCGCGTTAAACGACCTCAGCTTTGCGTCAACAATCTTGAACGGTCCCCATGGTTTTCTGCAAACAATAACGATTAATTATTACCCCACTCATTAGTTAACCAAACACAAACACCTTTACACTCACATCTTCTTATTAGGATCAGGCAACAAAAACGGAACACAACTCCCAGCCCCCTCCAACCCAACATCCCCACCCCCCTCCTCATCCCCATCCCCACTATCAACAACCTTCTTCACACTATTCCCCCCCATCTTGTTAACAAACTGTATCGTCTGCAAATGCTTAGGATACAACCGATGAAACCCAGGAACTCCCGTCTTCATCATCCTCCCCAACGCCCATATCACAGCAACAGGCGTATCAGTCGCGATATCCTTATCCACCTCATCACTCGCCTTCAACTGTCTCCTGTACTTGATAACAGTCAGCGCCCCACCTACACGCCTCCCTTCAAGCACCTGATAGCTGTCAGGTTTTCCCAAGTCTTGGTCTCTGCAGACTCCTCGCTTGTGTTCCAGGATTTGGGAGCACTGAAATACAAACACGTGTGAATTAGTAATCCAGTCACCATAGAAACAATAAATTTTAAAACTGTTACCCACCGGCGCCCTCGCATCAATATTAAAGTCCTCGACAACCCCTTGCCCCGTCCTAAGATCCAACCTCCCAATCGCGATATCCCCCCCAATCATCTTGGCAGTTGTGTTCGACCCACTCAATCCGAATCCAAGCCAGTCATCGTCGTTTGCCAACGCAACTAGCTCGAACGTGATGGTCTGGCCTACAACATCCCAAGATACGTGGAAATCACGGTGGAGGGCTACGCAGTTTGGTAACGTGTACTCGTATTTCTGAAACGTAACCAGACCAATTAGTTAACCCTCCAAAACAACCTTTAAAACAATTATCAAAATCCACTCACCAAATTCCTCCTCAAACTAGGCGGCACAAACCCACTCGCCTCATCACTACTCGGTATCGTCACATACCCCAAAGCCTTATCCCCCTTCTTATCATAAACACTCAACCAGTGAACCGAGTTATCAGTAAAAGTCAACGCCCCAGGCAAAACCAACTCGACATCCTCGTTCGTGTACGACCTCAACGGCTCCAGATACCCGTTATCGTCGGGTATGATAGTTGAAGCTCCAGACCTCAGCGTTGGTACGTGACCCTTCCCAACGACAAAGTAGATCTCCATGTCGTCTGCGGCGTTAAGGCTCAAGCTGTAGATTTTAATTGTTTTCGTGTCGATGAGTTCTATTTGGTCGGAGGAGCAGTCGTCGGATTTTGAGATGAGTGGGGGGAGGGTTTGGGTTGATGGCGGTTCGAAGCCTTCTGGGATGTATACGTCACCAAAGTTTTCCTGTGGACATGATTGGTGGTTAGTTAGGAAAAATATATTTAAAATGAGTTTAAATTTAGGTACACTCACAAATCTGCTGAGATCATAAACAGCGATCCATTTGATCTCAGTGATCTTCTTGTTGTCAGGGAGATTGAGCGTAAAGTCTTTATTGTCCGATTTCTGGAGCACATTGGTCTTTCCATACTGGTCAGGGATAATAAAGCCGTTTGGTCCTGGACCTGTGCCTGTCGAGCCTGCATACAAATAACTCATTTAATCACACGCACAATTAAATTACATGCCAATTAAACTTAATCCACTTACCAGCCCAAAAGTACGCATCCTTCCCAAGCCCATCGTACGTGAACCCTTTAATCAACAGCTCCCTGTCGTTAATGCTGTACACGTACCCGCTTACGGAATGATGGTATGTCTGCAAAAAAATATATAAAAAATTAATCTCCATGGCAACTTAACTAATTGAATCAAAACTCTCCCAATTATAAATCAAAACTCACATTAAACTTATTAATAAGCTGCCCATAATGAGTCTGCTGCTCCTCATTCTCCCCATTCACTAACGTAACTATAGCAACCAGGCTAGTCACTACTGCTATCACTTTAATCCTCATTTTTAAAAACGTATCGTTATTAAACGCGCGATGTCTAAAAAAACGTGTGAAATTTAATACCCGTGTTAAACGGTCGTCATGGTTTTAGAGTTTAAAAAAAAGTCATGTAACACGCAGTTGACTTTAAAACTAAAATATTTAACGTCTAGTAGATATGTGATCCCGATCCACATAACTTCCTAGACCACCAACGCTTCCTTGTTTCTTTATTAGTGAGTCAAGAGACGCTTCATCATTACACACACCCTTCTGGAATTCCACTTTAACAGTTTTTCTGGATAACAATGCAAGTTTTTTTGTGACTCCAACTGTTTAGCAAGTGAGGGCTGTGTGTGGTAGTGACAGGTATGTACGTGAGTGTGAGTGGAATTTAGGGATTGAAGGGCGAAGTTTTACGTTTGGAAAGTGAAATCTATTTTTTTTTGGTTGAGATTGAGAGTTTACCTGTTGAACGTGTGGAGGTATGGGATAGGGGGTGATTGTGTGCATACCTGTGTGTTTGTGTGCAGGCAGGTGTATAAGCGTAAGGGTCTTTTGAGTGAGGTAGAGTCAGATTTCACTTGTGAGGATTTTTTGTTTGTTGCGTTCTTTTTGAAGAATGGGAGTACTGGGCTTGTGTTTTCTTGAGAAAAATGGTAGGTTTAGGTATGCACAGGTAAACATGATTGTTTGATGGGGTGGATTTGTATGACAAAAGAAATTGTATCGAGTTTTCTGACTGTTAAATGTAGAGCAGTGGATGATGGGAAGAATTTTATGGTTTTGGAGTGTTGACTTGAGTAACTGGACATTGGATATGGGGATTATTTAAATGGGGGTGATATGTAGAGTGTAGTTTAATGAGGTACTTTTGTAAATTATAGATTGTAGTAACGTATTATGGTGAGTGTGTGTACTTTATCAAGTACGATACAAGATATGTGTGCATGTTTGTTGTAACTGCTCATGCAATTTGCTGATTACTGATGTGATTAAAATGAGATGAATTATAGGGTGGAATGGGAAAAATGGTGTTTGATTAGCTTGTTTTTTTCACGTGGGAATGATTTTGGGTTTGCGTTAATCACGTGAAATAGGTTTTTGACATTTGTGACCTTTGGGGTTGCGACATGTATGATGATAACTTGGGTTTTTGGAAGAGTTATTGGGTAAAAAATTGGGGTTTACGGGTGATAACTCTGGAGTTTTGGGGAGTTGTTTGGGTTTAAATGGTTCTTAAGATGTTGTTTGAATTTTTAAATTAAGATATTAAATTCGGGTGCATTTAAAAGCATGACATGGGAACTGGTTGCATATGATTTAAAAAAATTAAATGGCAATTGTCAAACTAAATGGTATTTTAAATCTAATCTCATGTTCCACAAAAGTCGCAAGTCGCAATCCATCTTGAATTCTTGTGACACAACTTGTGTCTTTGTTTGACAGCAATCCCCTGTAACAATCCTCAATACTGATTTGACTACATTCACTACTCAACAGTCATAGAGCACTTTGTACACAGAAAATTGAAAAATTACCCCGCGAAGAAGACCGAGACAGAGAAGTTTTTGTGTTTTTGCATGAAAAAGTGTACGCGTATGTTTTTGAGTGACAAAAACGTGAACTTGACTTTTAAACTTTTTTTTACCGTAACATGACTGAAAACATTTAATTATCTAGTCTAGTTTTAATTATCACCATGTCAACAACATTATCACAACAACCCAAGTCCCCTGTCGAAGTATCAACGTCCCGAACACCCCAGCCCCAGTCCCCTGGAAATCTACTCAAAACGATCTTGTCCAGACAACTGCATCCGGAGAAGAGTCCTTCGATACTGAGTAAAGGTTATCGGTCGTTGATAAGGAAGAGTTATAGGAAGGCTAGTGGGAACTCGAGGAAGGTGTTTAAGACAAAGATTTGTGCTGATGGGTTGGGGGATGGGGAGACTAATCCTGTTTATGATTTGGCTTACTCTCCTGTTTGCTATGATGGGTATAGGGTTTTAGGGGTTGGAGATGAGTTGGGG
>JAQFXM010007714.1:0-11533 GCA_034693345.1 Entomobrya multifasciata
GCTGGAAGCTTGGGTTGGAAAAGAGGAGGAGGGTACAACTTGTTGCTTGCCACGAAGGCTAAGCCGTAAATACAACATACAGACATACATTTCCCGTACATATAATAATCATGGGTTATCTGAATAAAAACGAAATGGCTGATATACATTACAATGTAAAGAGAACTGATGTGGCATTCCAATGGCCACACTATTAACCACAGCACTTGTAAGTGCAAGTATCATTCTAGTTGACGAAAATAAAGTATCCATCATGAAGAAACATAACACACTCACAATCATTGCCAACTTTTATAACTATACCTATATATATTCATGTAATTATCTGTGCCATCATCATCGTCATCATCATCATGGTAATATCCACGGGACGATCAAAACTCCATGATGCGTTTAAATTGTTCTCTACTTTAGTCTCGTCTACAGTGAAAAACTAGCAGTGATGATATTATGATGTGAGGACGATAATTTGGTGAGCAGGTAAAAACAGCCAGACAGCATGGATGATGGACTTGATCAAAACGTTGTCTTGTCCTGGTCTTCTCATTTTTAAACTCAGTACGTCATCTTTCAAGTTCATGAGAAATACTCAAAGAAAAGTGACTGAAGACTGTTGTTATTATAAATGTTTTACATAGCTTATGTGTTAATCGTCATTTCCTTAGCTATTTGGTAAATGATGATGATCACCGAATAGAAAACATGTAGTAATGACATATCTCTCTGTATACTTTTGTAGTTTGTGATACAAGAGCACAATGAAAAAAACATGTAAGTGCCACATTTTTATGTGTACGTAAAGATGCACATCTCATAAAAAAGTACGTGGGATGAAAAGCCTTTTCATTTCAACAATTGAATTTAATGTACCGGAGAATGTTTGAAGTATGTAATATGGTGACGGTGCGGTAATATGTCTTTTTTTATTGTACATAAGTAGTGTAGAGGAATGGCGGACGACATGATATAAAAAGTACGAAAAACATTTAGTACAATATGTGTACAGCTGTACAAATGACCAGAAATGACAACTTTGCTGTAATTGCAATAATGTTTCTTTCAAATTTCAAATATATTACTACCTACCTTGTTGCTTCCTCCAGCTGAAATGTTAACTTTTACATGCACAACTCTTTAATTATGATTCGTGGTGGGAGGTTTTTTGAAATGACAAAAAATACACAATTACAGATAACATACATGCTTGCATATTAAAGTGTAATTGGCTTATACGGCGTATGCAATGTAAGAGTAGATGGAAAAATGCAGTCGTCATGTCTCTGGACATACATGGTTAGAGCAAGGATGTAATATGCACAATACACAGAATATTCATAAAAAATCAAAGATGTAATCTCAGACTTACATAATAGTACATATTAAACTTAATCGTTTCATGATTATTGCACAATTAAAACTAATTTTATTTATCTTGGAGAAAATCCTATTTATTCAATCGAAGGAGGGAATCGTCTTGTGAAATCTTACAGTATATTTTAATTCTTTTATGATGGTGACTTTTTCTGACATTGTAATAGAAATTTCACAACTTGGCTTAAAAACTCATCCCATCCCAGAGACATCCCACCTAATAATATTAAAGTATATTATAAAGGATTATTTACTTTTGAATCATCCTTATCCTTTTCATCATCACAATTCTGAAAGCTCATCTTTTGGCTGCTGTTTTTTTTTCTTGGCCACTTTTGCATGTCATTCATTCAAAAGACTACATAAGCAAATAAAAGCATCAAAGTATATCATAATCATCATAGCACTTCTTTACAATACGTCTCGTTCATTGGTTTATGGATGGAATTGTCCATAATTTTCTTTATACTGGTCAATAAAATTAATGCATAAACAGCAGGTATTGTCATTTTTATGATGTACTTGTTTCGTTAAAGATTTTTATTTGACTTGGAGGCAAAGTAAACAGATAAACACAAAAATTAAAGAATAAGAATGGCTGCTGTTGATATTTCTTTTTTAAAATGACTACCTGTTTGCTCGTGCCAGCCACAACAATAGCCAGCTCTGCTGATCTGGACTTTATATGAAATATACAAAAAAAACTCGATATGAATGAACCACCGCAAAATTACGTCATGATGACATGCTGTTTTTCTTCTCTTAAAACAATGTTGTTATTTATTAATTTTTACTGACACTCTGACTTTTAAAGTTATCTGTAAAAATAGCTTATTGAAAGTTGTCCTATTTTTTCCCGGATTTTAACAAAAATTTGGTGGTACTCATCATATTATATTCATTGCACTAAAGTGAACAACAGTACATCAGCCCGCAGCAGATCTTGCCACTCTACCACCGACCATTCCATTATCATTTTAGACACTCGACTATACAGCTTAACCGAATGTGTGTGTATGCATCTTTCTGTATATTTGTCAGGGAGAAAAGTTGTTTTTTAGGGGTTAGGCTAGCCGCTGTGATATCCCAGCAAAATGCAATAAACTTGTAAACAGAAATCACTCCACCTTGTCTTCTTTTTTGAAAGGAGATAAAGCAAAATGGAAGGATTGCACTCAAAAGTTGTACTCAATTTTCATTTCTAGACAAATATGGTAAACTGATACAGTTAGATTGAGTGTCGCTGCTGCGCCGTAGCTATTGTGAAAAAAACTTCTTCCCGTCTCCTTCTTCTCCTACAATCACATGTACTACCTAAAAATGCAGCAGCATAAAAGGCTGATTTGATTATTAGTTTAAATCGGAAGCTGTCTGAAAAATTGAAAAATCAAACTAAAACGAAAAAGGCTAACAGTTTCCCCTCTCACAGTAGTAATCGAAGAAAAAATTCAGGTAAAATGCATTGATTTGATATGTCAAGCCAAAACTGCACACAATTCTTCATGATCATCATCATATCAACGCACCGGGAAGAATTATTGGAGAAGCTGAAAAGTAAATCTCTCTCTGAAGACGACCAATTCAATAAGTTGTTTTAAAGCCATGTTACGTTTTTTAACGAATTTATGTATATAAACCACTGACCACGTACATGATCAGAGAATGGTATCTACTGGTAGACAAGATTAAAAAAAGTAATTTATGTACTCCGTGACATGTGATATCAAGTAAGATCCTTCACCTTCCATTGTATTCTTTTTGACGTATGTATTTTTCTTTTTTCAAGAAATTACACGATGATAATAATGATGAAGGAACTGTACAGTTGTTGGAATTTCGTGAAGAAGAAGAAAAAGATTCTTCTTTTTTCTTCACAAGAACTCCATCACACATAGCATATATATAACGTACACAAATGTTATAAAACATTACTGCGTGATGAATACTTAATTTATTATCGTAAAATTGTTGTGGCTGCATTATTATTGCATCCCAATAGTTTTTCTTCTGTAGAAAAAATGGCAAGTTCACTTATAACTTCGGTACTTACTTTTTTTGGTTATTTTACAAAAAGAAAATGCTGCTGAGATTGAGAAATGTATATTATGCTATGTTTGTACATAAATAAAAATATCATCGTTATTACTGTCTTCGGTAAAATTGCTTACACATTTTCAGCATTAACGTTTTTGACCAAGTCTAACAAAAAACTAGCTGGGAATGTCATGGCATGGCATATATAGATAGTAAATACACGCATATAGCATCATCATGAATCTAATGATATTCTAATCGTCTATATTACTTTTATTCCACTCTCTGTCTCAACTTTTCGCTTCCTATAAAAAATTTAATACTTGTTAGTTATTTTCAAACGAGTCAATATTATTGCTTTATTTTCTATACAGTTGTGATGATGGTTTGTGTCGTGTCAAGACGCAACAAAGGTTTTTGAAGGTTAAAAAAGATACTTTTTTCCTACCTCACTATATAGATAATTTGGATCACGTTTGAAAGTTTTCATTCATTTTTTTTTAAACAATGCAATGTCAAGTGCCAATGTCAATCTTATACAGAAAAAAATATTGGTTTTAAACTAAAAATATAATCCAAATAGACGCCCGGTGATAATCTAATTTGCTGTATTGAACAATATGTATATGTACTTGTTGTGAAATGAAGTAATCTGCATAAGTTAAAAAGTTTGCTCGCATTGTTAATAAGAAAGATTGAAAGTTAACAAGAGAGAAAAAAATTTACGCCCTCTTTTTTGAAGAGGAGATTTCATGATTGTCCGTGACCGACCTGTTATAATGATGCTCACGCAAATCCTGGCATTGATGTTCATTATTAAATTTTACAAGATTTTTAGTTTGGCGACTTGACTCCACTCCTGTCACTGATGTTTCTAAGAAACTACTGCGAGTAAAATATATGCATAAGACGGAATTAATTTCAAAGATTAGCTATCTAGAGTACCTAGTTGTTCCACTATAAAAGGGATAAATTGCCAAAAAATTAAATTGTTCAATATCAAAGGCAAATGTATTTAAAATGAGAACAAATAGGCTTGCCCAATATTTTAAGATACTTTTGTGTACGAAAAATATATAGCTTTTGGCATCAAGTCAAACTTGACCATGATGATGATAATCCTTTAATAAAAACTTAACTACTTGTTTTATTAGCTTTGTCACTTAACTGGTCACATTTCCCTTTCTCTCAATTTTCAATTTTAGTTACCTTACAGTATGAAGGGTCTTCTTCATCAAACAAAAAGAAGAAGAAGACCCTTCTACCAATTCCATCAGAATCAAACCATTATTTACTTCTTTTTTGTCATGCAAATTGTTTATTTTGACAAAGGTTCGCACGAACGACGATGAAACATTGAATGGCAAAGCAAGGCAAGGTACCCAAAACCATTATTTTTGGTTGTTTCGAATTTTAAAAATAAAATACACTTTTTTATGCACACTTTATATTGCTGTACAAAAATGAGTATCACAAATTGCTGCATGATCCTTTTTTTTACTTGAAACGTCTTCTTATTGGTATTGTGTGGTCGCCGTCACCTATCCGTAAAAACGTTTTGCTAAATGAATCCAACAAAAAACCAGAGACGAGAGAGGTGCATTTTTTTATATTTTGCATGCTGCACATTACATTTACATTGTATATGCATACTATACATAAACATACATGGTCTCTCTGTTGCAATAATTTAATTATGCCTTCCAGGCTGGTAAAGTACAAGAGTACTAATTACAGTTCCACGAATAATAAATTTATTATACTCGTACTAATATTATCTTAAGGTGATGGAATTTTATGACTCTATGTGATTTTTTTACAACATGTAACAAAATTAAGTAATGTTTCAGATACTTGTTTTTGAAACCTTTTAAAGAAGTAGATCAGCGATATAAATATGAATTTTATAATAGAACTAGTATACGATGCGCCTGGACTGGACCACGTCATTTTTATTGCATATTATTGAACCAGACTTCTCATAATCATCGTCCACCTTACCCTCATTACAATATATCCTGTCCTTGCTCTTGAGCTAATTGCCTTGAGTTGAGCTTTTCAGAAGGAACAGAGGAGAAAAAACGTAGATTGTTTTAAAGCTGCTTAAAACAATCAACTATGCAAGCAAAAAGCTTCTATCTGACAGCTTTCCTGCAAAATATAATTCTCCAGCCGCATGCCGAAACACAGCAACAGCAGGAGATCTCCTTGTGAGATAATGAACGGCATATATGAACATTGCATGATGATTATATGTGGATGACGGTATTGACGGTGATGGGTATATGGGTAATTTTTTCCATGAATTTTCTGTCTGTGAATAACTAATGTGAATGATCTCATCGTGCACAATTGTAAATATTTTGCCAAAGGAAACAAAAGCAGGTTGCACGATATTGTTTTACAAGTACAATTAAAATTCCCTTGCACTCTGGAATTTGTTTTTTTCAAAATAATGTAGTTTTACGTGGACAAGGAAGATACAAACATATTCACACTTTCTGTTCAGTGGGTGAAGTTATTGTTATGTAGGCCAGCGGGAAACACTGAATAGGAAGATACGTAGGAAATTAATACAAGAGGAGAACTTAACTTTGTTTGTACAAATTATGTATAAAAATTTAAATACGCCTCTGAACTGATTGTTTGCCTTTTTTAATGAATACGCATGAAATTGAAAATTAATAAGAGAAATGCCTGTTCTGAACTTAGAACTTGATATGAATGTGAATAACAACTTAACTTAGTGTGAATTTTTTGGTGTTCAAATGAAAAAAATCTTAAGAGAATTCTATCGACATTCCGGTTTACTTGCATATTGCACATCCACTTTGTATAGTTGCATCAATTTCCAGAGAAATGAACTTAATTTTTGGTAAGATAAAGCATATATACTGCTGAATATTAAAACTGTCGACTAATGCTTCAATGCTGAACGTGTCTTTTTTCGTCGGCATGATTACACGAAATTTTTATATCTACAATAATAAGTGTAAGTACAAACATTTTCTTTTGGTGCTCAAAATCATTTAACAAGGAGTAACATCAAGTTGGCTTTGTTGCTGCCTTTTGCACTTTTCGCAGCTCGCACAACAGGTATAAATATTACGTACGTTATGTACATCTCTATATGACGGCGATACCTGTTCTTCTGCATCTGCACCCAACAAGCCCAAGGTCTGCTTCTACAGCAAACAGCGTGATTTTGTGTTAACTCAACAATGATGTTGCCAGTGACTAGTATGGTCAATGTTATGTGTTCAGATTGGGAATAATCATTTTAAATGATAAAATACTACTACAACAAGACATATGCACAACCACACTTTTTTATCCCTGCAACATATAATATGATGGCATGATGAGCATATAACTGAAAATGTATGAGCAATTGACGAGCTTAGTAATACTTTAACCGTGGTCAGTCGCCCACGCACACAAAATTTTGCTCTTCTCTGTTTTGTTCCTCGTGTGTAGAATAATTTTTTGGTTGTTTTTCCCCTCCTTTGTAATATCAGCACCCAGAAAATGCAGAAAACAGCATCATAAAAAGATCCCTGTCTTCATATCCTTCCTGCCTGAAAAAAGAGTGACTGTGAGTTGAGTGATGATGAGTTGAAGAAACCGATGTTCGGTGTCTTACTGACTGCTAGTCAACCAGCAGCGAAATTTGTATGCTTCCCCAATTCCGATAGTGTAGATTCCAGATTCATTTCATAAAAAGCAATTTAATTAACTTCAAAAGTTGATTTGGTGTTTGTCTTTTAGTTTTTGTTATGAGTTTGTGTGTATGAATGAAGTTATTGAGTGTGGTTTGTGATTTAATTAAATGTTATATTGTTTAATTTGACTGGATACTAGAACTCAATGAAAAAGTATAATTTCCAATATACAAGCCATTATTGGCCAATACAACCCGTAAGTTTTGGTTTTATTTTTGCTTTTCTCTTGCTGATTTGTATGCTGTAGCTAATTGCCCCTTTTAGTTCAGCCTTTTAATTTTCAATGAAAGTTTCCACTTTGCTGAGTGTGTGTGTTTGTGTGTTTTATGTGATCCTTTTTTTCCTTTTTGCAATTCTTAAAAGTGAAGCAAACACGAAATTAACACCTTGTTGTTAACTTTTGCAGCGCACGACCATAATGTTATGTTGATACAATACAATTTCATGATTCATTTTTCGTCATAGTATCAATTAAGGGACTTTCAAATTAGCGCATTATGCATATAAATTGTGCACCGCTCCTTGTTATTATGCGAGTATGTCATGTCGAGTCAGGAAATTCCCTTTAGAAATACTACAATAATTATGCTTATCATCAATGATTTATCAGAATAGTCTCGTGTATCACTTTTATTTTCTCTCATATTTTTTTGCCGAATAAACAGGAATAATAATAGATTTTGTAATAATGACAGAGCGCAGTCTTAATGACTTATATTTGTAAATGACATGAAGATGAAACGATTAGTATATGGCTTATCAGAAATTCAATCAAAAAGTAAATATCATTATTATTATTAGCTGTGTGTTATGTTGTCATGCCTCTCTGTTGACAAAACAATGGCCTTTTTTTGAAAAACCAACAACAGTAAGAACGATTGTGAAATTGAGCATTGTTGCTCTGCTGCTACGAGTGGGTGCAAGCTTGGTTTTTTTTAACCGTTGATTTATAATAATTTAAAAAAGTTATTTGTGCTAGGCAACAACCGCACTATAACCTAACCTGATTTCTGTTGCAATCAATTTTTGTTTTATTTCTGTATCTGTAGTGTATATATGTTTGTGTTACAAAAAATAACATCCAGTTATTTCTGTTTAAAAATATGTGTCCACGCTTCAGTAATTCACAATTAGTTTGTGTAGACCACAAAAACGAAAAATGAGATACAGTAAATAAAAACCACAACAAGAAAAGTTTAACATAAAATCCTGAAATTGTTTCACATCGACCGACTGACGGCCGAGGCCGATGTAATATTTGTTTCCCTAAAAAGCAGGATTTCGATACTTTTTTGGGATTCTGATTGTAGCAGTGAACCAAAGCCTATATATTCGCATTTTTTTTCTTATGCTGCACGGTTAGGTGGATTGCATATACTATCATCGCCATCTCCACCACAAACAACCATCATCACCTAAAGCTCTTAAAAGGCTAAAAAGACACGCTCTAAGCGGCTAACTGATTAATAAAAAGCAGAGTTTTGTAAACATGTAATAATAATAACGGATCAACCAAAAGGCTGCTGCTGGCTGCTGAAAATGAACCTGTCGTTCAACATGATAATGTACTATATTTTCAGAAAAGCTAATCATTATATTCATTATGCATAATCCATCATCATAATGCATTCAAATAGCAAGTCCGTAATTTTTGCAGTTTGTTATCAAGATTAGAAAATACGGCGACCGACCGACCTGATTTGCTTCAATACCTTTTCAATTTTCTAAAACAGATCTGTATACGGGTTTTCTCTGTATTCCGGAAGGAGTGGTAGCTAACTGGCAGCACGCTCTGACTGATCTCTGGAGTAAATCCTGAAATGCATGAATGATAACAGAATTTTTCAAACTTGTTAATGAATAGGAAGTGTAATATGTTTGTGTTGCACTTTAAAACACTATCAAGAGTTTTTGTGTGGGCGTTCAAATAGGAGACAGAGTTGTTTCAAAAGAAAGAAATAAGCCAGGGGTCATCGACGCGCTTAACATTTTTGGATTGACCGCGTGTACAGTGTGCAAAGCAGTAACAATACCGCGTTCTCTTCTGCCGTTGTTATTATTACATGTGCATAATAATCACAGGTTTTTTATTTGATTGTTGGGTAATACATGTAAAATATGCTCTATTACATAACAAAGTTCATATATGAAAGTCTCTCTGTTTGTGCATTTTAAAGTGATTGTTGGTCGTCACCATCATTGGTGTCCTGCTGAGATATCAAAATCGAATCGTTGCAGTTTAGAGTGCTGGTTGAATAGTTGGTTGTGTGGTGGTGGTGGTGAACCGGTAGTGCTGCAAAATATGTAATGTACAAAGTACAAACAGAACAACAATGATGATGAAATATGTATGCATAATAATAATCATAAAATATATTTAAGCCAACTTCTTTGAGAATGTAAACTAGGTAGAGAAACATTTACAATGATACTTTAAACTTTTTTGCCTACAAGCTTTCAAACAACTTCCCGATATGTCGTATCGTTTTGTTGTAATATGAATGGGCACCTCCTTTTTAAAACAGGGAGACAGGCCATTAGGAAATGTACTTAATACTCATTTGGATGTCATCGTTCAAATTATTTAAGGGAAAAATTGAATTAAGCATGATTATATAATGAACATGTGTACATTTCTAGTAATCTTGTGCCACAAGCTTGTGTAGGCGTAATGAATACATTTTTGGTTAAAAAAATTGTTGGAAAATCATGAATCATTTTATTTATGATGGATATCTCTATGTTTATTATTATACTTATTTTGTTCTTGTCATACTCTCTCTCAGTCATTGTCTTGTCCAACTAATCCATTTTTTATGTTATAGCTCATAATGAAATGCTTTGGAAATTTGGGTGCTTAAATATGGAAATTCGGTGAATGTAATCGATCACTCTGCTTTACTCTTTTTTTATTAGAATCCAACCTTGTACAAAAGCTTCTTGCAATGTTTTAAATGTATATTTTTATAATATTGATTTCTAATAAATTATTTTGATATATTACAGATCTTAACATTATTAAGCAATTTGGGAAAGTTTTAACAAAACGACTAACATGTATTAGTAGCAAAAAAGGACAACTAATTCTCGGTCGACTGCTATCAGCAATCCATCATCATTATGATCATCATACAACCTTGAACATTTCGGTGTGAATGCGAAAAAAAAGACTAAAATGAGTGTGAAGTGACAGCATCATAATGTAACTTTTCACCCAAACTCTTTATTCCACATGTCTGCGTGCAGTACTGTATATTGTGTTGTGTCTCTTAATTACCCGGTTCAAACTGATCTACTCTCCTCTCAAAGTGGAGAAAATAGTTTCAATGAATCGGCGGGGCAGCAGTTTTTGCTATAGTGAATTTTGATATATTTTTTTCATTGAAATTCGTGGCCAATAACAATTTTTTTCATTCAAAATGGTCGTTATCACGATCTCATATCCTCATCAGCCACGTTTCAACTACTCCCCATTGACCCCATCCACGTCCGTCAGTCCAACTCTTACGGACTCTGGATCTGAACAGTTACCTTCTTTGTTACAGGTGTCGTCTGATGGAGATACTGTAGCGGCTACCAAACAAGGTAAGGAAAAAATATAATTATTTTTCCATGTTTCATAATTCATTATTTGCTTTATCACCTCATTTGCAAAGAAAAGGATTTTCAAAAAATTAAGGAGAAGTCAATTAGTAGCCGTCAAATAGGTTTTTATTATTGATAATACAAATTGCAACTGTTGAGCTTTGCTAATCATGACATCATCGTGACACATGCATTTTTTGTAATCTTATTCACTTACGTTACGTTATGGCGGTGGTATGGTAGTACTATTGGTTAAAAATTTGTGCGTACAAATTCATGCCACGGTGGTGAGCCTTAGTTCTATCGCATTTTCTACACAGACTGACAGAAGCGAAAATAAATTATCAATCCTCAGGAAGACTGCTAATTGCAAACGCATGCAATAAGTAGGCACTTTCAATGTCCCTGTCCCTAAAGTTATTTTTTTATTTACTATAGTCGCCATCATCAGCAAGCACACATATTTATTAGTAAAAATACTACATTAGAGTATGTTGATATTTTCATTGTCATAGTTACTATAATAATATGAAAAGTACAATCATAAGCCAATTTATTTATTTAGCTAAGATAACAAACAGATAGCTTCACAGAAGAAATATATCTCTTTAAAGAATCTACAATCTATACTAATCATAGTTGAAGTTTTACATTGGATTGCTAGTCGCTGGTAGGAATAAAGTATAAAAATGAACACATAATTTGGCCTCTACTAGGTAAAACGATTACACTTGATGCTCATATTTTTATTAGATACTCGATGAGAGTATCTATTGTTTTTGGTGTGGTTGACTGTATCCCGTCCGTCCATCCGGCCGTCC